>JAQQST010000130.1:0-21268 GCA_028646485.1 Cryptoprocta ferox | reverse complement strand
GAAAAATCAGGCTATTTTTAGTTTGACATTGTCAGTTTATGATAATTATTCTGTGAATGATACCATTTTCCTCCAGTGTCATAGGATCAGTTACGGTCATTGTAAACATCAGTTCACTTGTAGGTGTCAAATTCTGATAAAAACCATTCTTGCTGTTGGTAAATATAGAGGAGAAAGTAGGATTTCTTAGCGCATGAAGCCTACCATACGTATAATGAATACTAACCCTAGTGTGGTTTCCAGGTGTGGTCCCAAAGGCATTTTTATAACAAATCATGAGTCTTAAACCTTTAATCCTATATTTTTCTATTACTGATTTCAAATGTATTTTTCTCATATCTTTAACAGCAGATGAGTGTCCTGAGGAAGACTCCTCAAAAAGCAGGTAGGATTATTATGGATTATTAAAAATTACTTGTGTTGGGGTGCCTGGGTGGCTCAATTGGTTGTGTCTGACTCTTCATTCCAGCTCAGGTTTGTGAGTTGATGCCCCACCTTGGGATTTGCACTGTCAGCCTGCGTGGGATATTCTCTCTCTCTCTCTCTCTCTCTCACTCACCAGCACGCATGCGTATGTGTGTGTGTGCACTCTCAAAATCTAAATAAATAAATAAATGAATGAATAAACAATCAAATAAAGAATTATATGTTACCTAAGGGAAGGCAGAGAAAAGAAGCATTGGTTGAGTGTTCTACCCCGGCCTAGACAATAGATCATATGCTGAACATTTGTTGCGTTATTTAGTCATTATATAGCTTTGCCAAGTAGCTGTGTTATGATAGCCTACTTTTTGTGAATTAGGCAACTGTGGTTCAGAGCGGTTGATAACTCGACCATGCTTCCATCGTTATTGAGTCGTCGACCCGTGGTTTGACTGTCAGCCTCTGTAGCTTCCACATCCACTCTCTTGTTTCTCAGCAGCACTGGGATTGTAGCTACAGATCCTAGTCAGATCAACTCAGAATGGTCCCTTTAGTTATGTATTGACTCTAATTTAGAGTTTTCTTAAGAAAGCAGGTTAGTCTAAGCATTTATCCGAATATAGTTGACAACTAGCAGTAACTCGAAGTAACTACTATGCTCTCGCCCACGCTCTCGTGTTCACTTTCTCTCTTTCCAAAATCATAAATAAACTTAAAAAATAAAAGAACTTCCACTTCACATATATTTTTCCTTAAAACATGTATATTGCGGTGCCTGGTTAGCTCCGTTGGTTAAGTCTGACTTCAGCTTTGGTCATGATTTCATGGTTCATGGGTTCAAGCCCCACATCTGGCTCTGTCATGACAGCTCAGAGCCTGGAGGTGCTTCGGATTCTCTGCCCCCCCTCTCTGCCTCTCCCCTGCTTGTTCTCTGTTTCTCAAAAGTAAATAAATGTTATAATAAAGATGCATATGAAACATAAATAGGAGTTGTTTTGTCTTATGGATGATCGTTGCTTTAAATTGCTTTTTTGGGGGGAATCCTGATGTTGTTAAATGATCTCTCAGTGATATTTAAGTACTATTACCAGATATTTTGGCTCATTATTTTTTGTGCATTTTTCAGTCCAGTATATTGTTTTGATTTCATTTTATAAGGTATGGGTTGAAAGATGAAAGATAACTATAATTGAATTGACTTTTCCTTTAATGAGGATAAATTATAGTTCGGTGATAAAGAAAAAAGAGATGGGTTTAGCTTCACATAAGGCTAGGTTTAATTCCTAGCTTTCCTGCTTGCTAGGTTTTGTACCTTGAGAGCATTATGTATCGTCACTAAATGCGTCTCCTGATGTGGAAAGGAGGATAATAATATATCCTTCAAGGGTGGATGGGTGTAAATAAGATTTTATATACACAACATTGAATTGAGTGCCTACCATATACTTATCAGCATCATTAACTATAGTTATGACTATTTTAATACCATTAGCATTAAGTATTATCATTTTAAGCCTGCAGATAGTTTTTATACTTACTTGACCTCTAGATGACTTTGAAATGCACTGTATCAGATGAAGGAAGAAATGGGGAAATCGTTTTCAAACTCTTTACCTATTCAGACAAGTGACCTCGGCATAGTTTCTTATTCATCAGAGGGCTTCAAATTAGCAACTTGTATAATACATTACCCAAGTGGGACAAGAAGCTTCGTTTTCATCCCTTCGTTTTAGCCTTGGAGATAATTTACAAACATGGACACTTGAACATGTAACTGGTCAATTCGGTACACATAGCAAGATATTTTATGATATAATATTTAATAAAATTATATATTATATATTATATATATCATATTATATATATTATATGATAAAATATGTCAGATTGGCTGTTTAAAGATCTCTAAATTCCCAAGAGTGAAGTTATGTCTCTGTCATTTTAGAACAGCCCTCATGTTTGCTGCAACTACCAAATCAGCAAATATAGTCAGGCTTCTTCTTGAGCACGATATGCATGCCTTTTCTCAAGATATGTATGGATGATGTGCCGATGAATATGCCTTTGTTAATGGTTTATTATGTGTTTATATTAAAATGCTAGTTATTACTACACTGAGGTTTCAAATAATTGACCTGTTACTTCATATGTAACAGATGGGATTTCATAGTTTCGTTCAGGCAGTTTTGGAATGGCAGTCAGTCAGTCCACAGCATTAGCCAGAAATCAAGCAAAGGACTAGACTGCTTAGAAGTAGGAATGGGTTCAGGATTCTTGACTCAGGACTTTTGAGACCTTTATCCTTAAGAATCGTAATCTTGTCCATTTCATTCCATGTGTAACCCCTATGCATGGGGTACCATGAATGTTACATCTCTGTTTTTTATAACTGATTACTTGGGTCTTAGAATATTCAGGTTTGTAGAAAACCCTGTACTTTCCTTGGAGAGCTGTCTCCTGTACTCTGTCCCTGGAATTTCCCAAGAACCTAAGGAGCACCCTCAGATCACAGACACAGTCCTCTTTCACGAGTCATTTGGAGGGGAAAAAGGACATTCTAAGCATTCTCCTGTTTCCTTTGATTCTGTTGCTGCAGCATTGCTATAGAAACTGGTTCTGCAGTCTGGTCGTGATTGACCTTTGCTCCCACGATGCCCTTGCTGATCCAGACTCTTCAGTCTTCATGGTGATCCACACTTCAACTTCAAATTTACAACTTTTTTTAGTTCACTACACATGCACATAGGGTTAGTGGCTATTCCAAAGCACCAGACACTGTTCTGGCAGCCTGGCCACCTGGATTTAGCCACACATATCTTTGCTTACACACTCAAAAACCTTACGTGGAACCCATAGCATAGCCAAGACTTTCATTGTGAGTCACACGTAGAGGATCTTGTTTGTCTTTTCTGGCAGAAGATGATAGTTGGGACCATTCTAAGTTGTCAGAGAGGTTCAAATAATATTACAGGAAGAGATCAGACATTCTTTTCTCCTTTGTTAGTAGATCTGTACCCCTGCCTACTTTTTTTTTTTTAAGTAAGCTCCGTGCCCAGCATGGAGCCCATCACGGGGCCTTGAACTCATGGCTCTGAGATCAACACCCACGCTGAGATCAAGAGTTGGAAGCTTAAATAAATGAGCCACCCAGGTGTTCCTGTACCCCTGCTTTAAATCCTGTGGAGCACTTTTCTTAGGTCATAGAAAGTCTCAGATTGCCCTTCCCAGAGTAATGGGTACCACCTTGCCTGAGAGGTCATGTTTTGGGTATCCTATCTCATGAAATCCTCTGATCAAGCTTGTAAAATAAGGCAGTAAGATGCATGTTTTATAGAGGAAGACTTTGAGCCAAACAAAAGTGGTTTATTTAACAAGAAATAGGACGTCTGAGTTCCAAACCCTTTTGATTATGGCAAGCTAATTTTAATTTACGAGGCTATAATGCCCTCAATTCGTGACTGGTTCATCTTACGGTTTTTTCTTCTTTAACTACATGCTTAATGAAAACTGTATAGAACGTACACATTTGAAGTACTTGGGGTAGTTCAAGTTTCGATGTTAGCTCTGATATTTGAAATGCTCTAAGAATTTGATATTTTTGGTAATTGTTTCTCATATCAGTATTAATATAGTAATATTCTGTATCACCCTTTGTTATTCATAGCAATTACCGCATAATATCCATTTATAAAGAAGTAAAGACACCAAAAATTTATTCTCAACGTAGCCATCCAGGTAAGGCTTTACATAGTGATTTGCGCTTGGTGATCCTAACATAGGAAAAGTCAGAGCAAGGAAGTTTTGATAATGAAATAACATTGAAGAAAAAAACACCATGTGTATATTGCATGTGTAGTTTCTTCATTCTTAATTTCTTTCTTCATAGTCTAATATTCAGAATTATTCAAGAAGTTAGTTGTAGGTAATTGAAAAATATGAGGTAGTATCATGCGAATGAAATTCATTATTTTACTCATCATCCCTAAAATACCATATGAGATCTTTGTGTAAATAAGAAAAACATATTTTGTTAAATGTTTGTTCATTTTTGATAAAGAAAAGGAGAGAGAGAATGAGAGAGAGCAGGAGAGGGGCAGAAGTAGGTAGACAGAGGATCCAAAGCAGGCTCCACTACTGACAGCAGAGACTCCAATGTGGGGCTCGAACTCATGAACCATGAGATCATGACCTGAGCCAAGGTCCGATGTTGAACCAACTGAGCCACCCAGGTGCCCCGAGAAAAAGGATTTTTAAGTTAGTATGTTCTTAAAGTTTCCTCCAGAAACATCTAATAACAGATTGCACTTGCTGTGAAAATGGATCTTTTCTATAATTTTTACAAATGGATTACATTTAGTAAATATTATCACATAGTGATTGGTCTCATTAAAAAATGATCCAACATTAAAACTGGGAAGTCTACAATACTTTCCTGGTACTGTGAACAAGTGGCAAATAATAAGAACTACAAACCTTAGCAAGTGTGCAGCAATGCCAGTGAAGCTGTTTTTTACAGATAGCTAGCAATAGTACAGACGAAACACAATGCCTTGTTGAGAAGCATAGCTTATTTTACATAGTGTATCAACAACGTCTGGACATTATCAGCTTCATTCCTCACAAATTGAAACAGAATGGGAGGGTCATTTGGGTGGCTGAGTCGGTTAAGTGTCCAGCTCTTGATTTCAGCTCAGGTCACAATCTCTCCATTGGTGAGTTCGCGTCCCATGTCAGATTCTCTGTCGGGCTCTTTGCTGACAGCTCAGAGCCTGCTTGGGATTTTCCCTTTCCCTCTCGGTCTGCCCCTCCCCTGTGCATGCATGCTCTGTCTCCCTCAAAATAAGTAAATAAACATTTAAAAACAACAACAACAACAACAACAACAAATCCGGAAGGAGATATGTTGATTTCATTACAACACTGTTTTCTTCTGTTTGTTGGACAATTGTCATGACACTGTAATTTTGATAGAATGAGATACTCTTTTGCCATTAGTCAAAAGATTATCATACTAAATGTTCAAATAGGGCACTTGGGCTCAAGAAATGATAATCAAAGCACCAAACTGTTCCTCAATAGCAAAAATGCTATTGTTGCTCTCTAGATGTGGCACCTGGTGTGTTGTAGCATCTGATATGTATGAAGGAAGCTTTCACTTAGTAGGCTGTTACCAAAGAACTTCTGTAGGTTGGTTTTGCAAGCCACAGGACACTCAAAGATAGAATAGACAAGAGCTTTGATCTTTAAGGTACGCATTATTGAATAGAGCTGTCCGTAAGGTTTTGTAAACAGAAAAATTGCTGTGGTTTTTAAAGGTAAACATCAAAGAAAACATTTTTATTGATTTTCATATGTTGACGTAACAAATAACTATTAAGTGTCTTTTAGCGACTAAGTGTTATTCTGATGTCATAGAATACAAACATTCCAAAAACACAGTCTCTAAACTCCAGGAGTTTGCTATTGCCACTGTCATTTTTATTATTTACTCTAGTTAGTGCTTACTTTGTGCCAGAGTCTTGTAGAGCTTATAATTATCATGGTTATTTTTCTAATTGGCATTTGTTCCAGTTACCTTAAGTTCATGGTGAGGAATTAGAGTTTTCAAAGACTGGGTAGGACCTAAGGTAAGTATGCAGAGTGAGAGGTAGGGTTGCCAGGTAAAGAGGCAGAATGATGTTTGGCAGGAGGAACATCTATCACGATTCCGTGTTTGGTGGAGTAAACAACAGAGCAAAGGTAAGGTGTACATGTGAACTATGCAGGATTCATGCACAGTTCAGTTTTGCTGGTACAAAACGTGTGTGATGGGAATGGTTGGGAATGAGGTGAATACTTAGCTAAGACAAGCTTATGAAGGTTTTTCAGTGCTGTAGAAAGGAGTAGATCTTACGCTGCAGGCCTTGGGAAACTTATCAAGTAGAATGCTTTTCGTGGCAAATAATAGGTGACTTACAACAGTGACTGAAACAGTAGGAACCAGAATTGTTTGGAAGCTTCGGTGATGTCATCAGGATTCCTGTTGTCTCTTGTTCAGTTTTGGAGTTGGTGGTATTTTTATTTCTCCTTTCCTGGTCGGCTCCTGAGCAGCAGCTCCAGGCATCATATTCTCACAGGACAATGACCAATGGCTGGAAGGACTGTTTTTCTTTATGTGTTTCTTTTACCTAGGAAGAGGCTTGCAGTAGACTCCCTCAAACATTTTACAGACTAGGTTACATCACATGCTCATTCCTGAACTAGTCACTGGTAAGTCAGGTACGGTGATTAGCTGAGGATAATGCTTTCTCTTTCTGAAGCTGGGGTGAGGCCACCTTCTTTGTGTACCGGGACAATGAATATCCAAATACAGTTGTGATTCTCTATCAAGAATGAACAGTATGGAATGGCTCTTAGGGAGGGAGCCAGCAGTATTTGATGCAGGGGTTTTGGAGAAGTTGAAGCAGACGAGTAATAAGATTAGATTTGAGTTAGGACACTCTGGTTATGGCATTAAAATAGGGATCCACCAAGCTTTTTTCCTAAATGGCCAGTGACTATTTTTGGCAATGTGGTCTCTCCGCTTGGCTATTGTAGTGTGAAGCCGCAGCAGTATGTCAGTGAAGACATGCAACTGAGCTGCAATAAAACTTTATTTTCAGAACCAGCTAGCAGGTTGGATTTGGCCTGTGGCTGTACTTTGCTGCACCATCACATAGAGGATAGAGTGATGGAAGCCACATAAAGAGATGGGGAGGCAAAGGAAGCTCTTGTTTTCTTTGCCTAGAATTAGTCCATTATGAAATTTTCACCTATGTATACTGAAAAAGTCAGGAGGCTTAAAGACTTGTTTTGTGGGCCTTTAATTTGTTTTGCTTACAGTGTTTTTAAATTCTATTTATTACATTTATTTACATTTATCCTTTTGAGAGGCGGAGAGAGAGGGGGAGAGAGAGAGTGCGCACAATTTGGGGGGGGGGGCAGAGAGAAGGAGACACAGAATCCGAAGCAGGCTCCGGGCTTTGAGTGGTCTGCACAGAGCCTGACATGGGGCTCAAACTCACACTAGTATGTTGTTGAATATTTTTCCATATGTGTTCATGAAGGCTATTGGCCTGTAGTTCTGTTTTTTTGTTGGGTCATTGTCTGCTTTGGGACTCAAAGTGATGCTGGGTTTGTAGAATGAGTCCAGAAGTTTTCCTTCTATTTCCTTTTTTTTTTTTTTTTTTGGGAATAGTTTGAGAAGAATGGGTATTAGCTCTGCATTTAGTGTCTGGTAGAATTCTCCTGGGAAGCCATCTGGCCCCGGGCTCTTATTATTGGGAGATTATTGATAACGATTTGATATCATCACTGGTTATGGGTCTATTCAGATTTTCTGTCTCTTCCCGTTTGAATTTTGGTAGTGCATGTGTGTTTAGGAATTTGTCCATTTCTTCTAGGTTGTCCTGTTTTTCGGCGTATAATTTTTCATAGTAGTCTCTGATGATTGCTTGTATTTCTGAGGGATTGGTGGTAATAGATCCATTTTCATTTATGATTTTGTCTATTTGGGTGTTCTCTCTTTTCTTTATGAGGAACCTGGCTAGCGGTTTATCAATTTTGTTTATTTTTTCAAAACACCGACTCTTGGTTTCATTGATCTGTTCAACTGTTTTTTGGGATTCTATGTTGTTTATTTCTGTCCTGGTCTTTATTATTTCTCTTCTTTGGCTGGATTTGGGGTGCTCTTGCTGCTCCCGTTCTAGTTCCTTTAGGTGCTCTGTTAGATTTTGAATTTGTGCTTTTTCTAGTTTCCTGAAATAGGCCTGGATTGCAATATACTTTCCTCTTAGGACTGCCTTTGCTGCATCACAGAGTTTGGATTGTTGTATTTTCATTTTCCTTTGTTTCCATATGTTGTTTAATTTCTTCTCTAATTGCTGATTGGCCCAATCATTCTTTACTAGGGTGGTTTTTAGCCGCCATGTTTTGGAGGTTTTCCAGACTTTTCCCTGTGATTGATTTCAAGGTTCATAGCATTGTGATCTGAAAACGTGCATGGTATGATCTGAATTCGTTTATATTTATGGAGGGCTGCTTTATGCCCCAGGATGGGATCTATCTTGGAGAATGTGCCATGCACACTCGAGAAGAAAGTGGATTCCCTAGCCTCAGGATACAGAGTTCTAAATATATCTGTCAAATCCATCTGTTCCAATGTGTCATTCAGGTCCATTGTGTCCTTAGTGATTTTCTGTCTGGGTGACCTATCCATTGCTGTAGGTGGAGTATTAAAGTCCCCTGCAATTAGCACTTTCTTATGAATAAGATTGTTTCTGTTTGTGATTAATTGTTTTATGTATTTGGGTGCTCCCGAATTCGGCGCCTAGATGTTTATACTTGTCAGCTCTTCCTGATGAAGAGACCCTGTAATTATTATATAATGTCCTTCTTCGTCTTTTGTTACTGCCTTTACTTTAAAGTCCAGATTGTCTGATAGAAGTATGGCTACTCCGGCTATCTTTTGACTTGTAGTCGCATGATCGATATTTCTCCATCCCCTTACGTTAAATCTGAAGGTGTCTTCAGGTCTCAAATGAGTCTCTTGTAGAATGCAAATACATGGATTTTGTTTTTTTATCTATTCTTCTTCCCTGTGACGTTTGATTGGAGCATTAAGTCCATTTACATTCAGTGTTATTAGAGAAAAGTATGGGGTTAGAGTCATTGTTCTCTGTAGGGATCATGCTTGTAGTGGTGTCTCTGGTACCTTGTGTTCCTTGCAGCACTTCCCTCATAGAGTCCCTCTTAGGATTTCTTGTAGGGCTTGTTTGGTGGTGAGAATTCTCTCAATTTTTGTTTATTTGGGAAAACCTTTATCTCACCTTCGATTTTAAATGACAAGCTCGCTGCATAAAGGATTCTTGGCTGCATATTTTTTCTGCTCATCACATTGAAGATTTCCTGCCATTCCTTTCTGGCCTGCCACGTTTCGTTAGATAGGTGTGTAACCACGCTGATAGGTTTAACTTTGTATGCTAGGGCCCTTTTATCCCTAGCTGCTCTCAGAATACTCTCTTCATCCTTATATGTTGCCAGTTTCACTATGGTATGTCGTGCTGAAGGTTGACTCAAGTTATGTCTGAGGGGAGTTGTCTGTGCCTCTTGGATTTCAATGTGTATTTCGATCCCCAGATTGGGGAAGTTCTCGGTTATAATTTGATCAAGCACCCCTTCAGGACCTTTTTCTCTTACTTCTTCATCAGGAATTCCTATGAAAGGGATATTGTTCTGTTTGATTTTATCATTCGGGTCTCGAATTCTCCTTTTGTGCTCCTGGATCAATTTCTCTCTCTTTTACTCGGCTTCCTGTTTTTCTATAACTGTGTCTTCTATTTCACCTATTCTCCTCTCTGCCTCTTCAATCTGTGCAGTGGCCACGTCCATTTTATTATGTCCTTCATTTATAGCCTTTTATAGCTCATCACAGCTATTTTGAAGGTCCCTAGTCTTTGTACCAATAGCTTCTCTGATGATTTCCATGCTTTTTTCAAGGCCAGCGACTAATTTTGTGACAGTTGTTCTAAATTCTTGCTCCATTATGTTGCTTGTATCTGTTTGAGCAGGAAGAATTGAGAAATTCTTCCTGGAATTTCTTTAGAGGAGAGTTCTTGCGTTTCGTCATTTTGGCTAGCTTTCTATCTCTTGTCAGTTTTGAAAGTTCAGTATGCACTCTGCACCTGTTAGTATTGCTCTATTAAAGGAGGCTCATTGACTGTCCAGGCCTATCCGTTCAGGAAGTGTTCTTAAATTTAATGGTGTCTCTCCGTTTCTCTTATTGTGCCTTTGGTTATTTTATTTCCCTACTCAGTGATATTTGGGACTCTCCACCATGTGTACTTTGGCTTGTTTCTTGAGGTGGCCTCAGACACCTATGAGGCTGTCTTCTTTGTGGACTCTGTGTGGTTTCCTCCCACTCTTGCAGATCAGAATATTGTGGCTTCAGTCCTTCTCAGTTTGATAGATGTGGGCGGGCGAAAATTACAGAGCTCCCTACTTCTCCGCCATCTTGCTCGTCCTCTTCGATACCATCTATTAAAACTCCCAGTTTGCATGCACCCACTTCTGCCCCACCATGCTGTGTCTTTCCACCTGTGGACATTTTTCTGTCACCCTGCAGCTGGTATTCCTGGTATTCCAAGTGTTCTGACCTCAGTACTGCTGTGTTTGAGGGACAAGGGAAATTCCGATCCCCCTACTTCTCTGCCATCTTCACTCCTACCCCGTCCACTTTTATTTTGATTTTCAAAATTGCAGAGTGCTATGTAGGTTTACAGTATTATATCAGTTTAATATATTTTATAGATGGTTATTATGTGCTTTCCCTGAGTAAGGTCATTGTTTCTTACCCCAAATGTATTCATCTATAATTTTCTTCCTTGTTTTTTTAAGTTTATTCATTTATTGAGAGAGAGACAAAGCACAAGAGGGGCAGAGAGACAGAGGGAGAGAGAGACTATCCCAAGCAGGCCCTGCACTGTCAGTGCAGAACCACATGGGGGGCTTGAACCCATGAACTGTGAGAATGATTTTGTGGGAAGATCTTTAACTAGGACTTTAGATTCTTTTATAGACATAGGGTTCGTTAGCTTATGTTTTTTTTTTATTTCCTTTTCTTTTATTATATTTCCTTTCCTTTTCTTTTCGTTTCAAGTAGTCTTTACACCCAACATGGGGCTTGAACTCATACCCCAGAGATCAAGGGTCACATACTCTTCCAACTGAGCAAGCCAGGCACCCTTTATTCTTGATTAAGCCTTGATAATTTCTGTCTTTCAAGGACACTTCTTCTGAGTTGTCAAATTTACATGTATATGTATAATTCATAACATTCCTTTTTATTTTCTTAATATACGTAGAATCCGTAGTAATGCCCCATCACTAATTTCTGATATATTGTTAATATTTCCCATTTTTCTCTTTTTTTCATGATCAGTCTTGGTAGAAATTTATCACTTTTATTCACCTCTTTGAAAACATTTTGGTTTCATTGATTCTTCTCAATTGTTTTTCTCCTTTCTGTCATGTTATTTTGTCCTAGATTTTTATTATTTCCTTTCTTCCGCTTGGCTTGGGTTTCATTTCTTTTTCTTTTTCTAGTTTCTCAAGGTAAAACCGAACGTCATTGATTTGAGAACTTTCTTCTTTTTTAATATGTGCATTCAGTTGTATCAGTGTACATGTGAGTGCTACTAAAGTAGGATTCTACAAATTCTAATATGTTTTCATTTTCATTGAGTTCAGAATTCTTTCTAATTTCTTTCTTCATTACTTCTTTGACCCAGGGATTATTGAGATGTGTTATTTAGTTCAGAAGTATCGGAGTATTTTCCAGAGATATTTTTATTCTTGATTTCTAATTTGATTGCTGTGTGGTCAGGGAACACAGTTTTATGACTTCAGTCCTTTGGACTTGTTCCTTTTCTTAAGATTCATTTTATGACCCAGAATATAGTTGTAGGGTAAATGTTCCATGGATACTTGCAAAGAATGGTGGTGGTCAAGTCTACTGTGTCCTTGCTGATTTTCTGCCTATTGAAATATCCGACTATAATTGTGAGTTGGCCTATTTATCTTTTCAGTTGTGTCAATTTTTCCCTTGTGTATTTCGTAGTTATTAATAGATTTAGGATTGTTATTAATTGACCCCTTTTTCATTAGAAACTCATCTATTATTTATTGCAATTTTTTCTTTGAAAACTATTTTGTCTGATATTAATATAGCCACTCCAGCTCAGCCTTCTTTTGTCAGGTGTTAGTGTGGTATATCATATTTCTGTCTTTTTAACAAATTTCTGTCTTTCCATTTAACGTGCATTGTTTTATGGGTGGCCTATAGTTGAGTCTTCCCTTTTTATCCATTCTGACAGTCCGCCTTTTAATTGAGGCTTTTAGACCATTTTCATTGAATGTGATTATTGATATAGCTGATTGGAATCTGTCCTCATGCTGTTTGATTTCCATTTGTCCTATCTGCTCTTTGGTCCCATTCTCTTCTGTTTCTGCTCTCTTTTCATCAAGTAATTTTTTATGATTGAGTCATTTGTTTACTTATTCATTTATTTGGGCTTACTAGCTGTAACTCTTTAGATTTGTTATTTTAGTGGTTGGTTTAGAGTTTATAGTATATGACTTAAGCATCACAGTCTACCTTCCAGTAATGTTATACCCCACCATATATAGTTTAAGAAAATTACAATAGTTTACTTCCATTTCTTCTTTCCTAGACAGATCCTTCCTGGATCTGTGGGATTATAGTGTTCATAAAGTTTAGAAAGATTTGGCCGTGTTTTCTCTAACTATTTTTTTCCTATCCCTTTTCCCTGCCTCTTTGGGCAATTGTGTATTTCCCACTTGAAGTTTTCTCACAGGTTTCCAATGTTAAACTTCAGTCTTTTAATTTGTGATGTCTAATATCTGTTTATTTCTATCCATGGTATTTTTCATGTCTAACATAGTTTACATGTCTGTAAGTCCTATTTGGTTTGTAAGAAATAGCTTCTATGCCTCGACATGTCTTTTCATGCTTTGTTTGGAGATATACTTAAGTTACTTACAAACAGTTTGATCCTTCAGTCTTGCTCTCATGAATTATTAGATGAATCCAGAGTAGTGGTCAGCCTAAGGGAAATTATGAGTTTTCCCATTCTAGCTAATGTGAATAGATACTATCCCTCATGCTGTGTGAGTACCAGGCGGTGTTTCCTCTCCTCTTTTCAGATGTCTTTTTTCCCTTGGTCACAGGTGACTTCCTTACATGTGTGCATTGGTTGTTATTCTGCTGAATACCCAAGGGGAGCCCCCTACAGATCGCCAGGGGTCTTTCTGTGTTCTGCTTTCTCCTCTCCTGTATGTCTGACCTGCCATCTCTATCTGCCTTGAATTCACCCGACTCTTAGTTTCCTCCTGTCAATTCAAGGAGTCTGGTGGAGTCTATTTACTTTTTTTCTCCTGTATCATGGCCTGAAAATTCTCTCAAGGCGGTGAGCTTGGGCATGTTTTAGGCTAAATTGTTTTGTTTTCAGGGACCATCATCCTTCATTGCCCGAAGTCCTGTGTCTTGAAAATCATTTGAACAAGTATTTTGTCTATTTTGCTTTTGCTTGCTTCAGGTAGGAAGATGAAATCAGTACCTGTCACTCCATCCTGGCCCGAAGCAGTTTACAGTGGAACTTTGGCACATGCTCTAGACTGTCTAGAGTGATCTTCTTCCTCCTTTGTTTAATTGCTTCCTGCTTATCCTTCATTCCTCAGCATGCTTATCTCTTCCTCGGGGAAATCTTCCTGGGGTGCAATCAATTTCAAGATATGATCATAGAACTCTGTTTTCTAATAGGAACTATCGGAATTTATAATGATCGTTTTAGTTGTCTTTCTCCTTCACTAGACATTAAGCTAAACAGTAGCCAGGGGTCTTCTCTGTTTTATCTGTAGAGCTTAGTATAATGTCTTACGTTGAGGGTATATATTGTTTCAGTGTGGGAATGAGTGAATTGAAAATGCACAGCCCTGCGGATTGAAAAAGTGCTCCTCTATTTTATTTCTGTTTTTGATTCTCTCATGCAGATTCTCTTGCCTTATTGAAATCTCGGATTGCATCTCTTGCATATGAAGGCATAATAGACATCGAAAAAAGTCGCTGTAAACGACTTAAGGAAAAAATTAAAAAAATGGAAAAAGAACGCAATGCAGTACGAAAGGAGCTATCAGAGACCAAAGAAATGAAATGGGAGTTAGAGCACCAAAAAGTCAAATTGGAACGTGAACTCTGCTTGTTGAGGTATAGCATCTTGGTTTTAAAGAAATATTTGAACTGTTTACTTTTTCACTACAGATGTGTAGGGGAAGTTTTGTAATTGCTAACTTCCCTTCTGGGATTTTACAGGAGGGAGAACTTCTTTTGTGTTGTGAAGTGTGAGATTCATGGAAATAATACAGCAAGTTCATAACAGTGAATACTTCTAATAATTTAATGTATATTCCAACTCATAATTGTAATGGTCATATAAAAATCCACCATATGGAAACCTCATTATTTAACAGATTGAATTTTGCTTCTTTTTCATTTTCCTGTATTTTAGTTAATGCTGTAAGGAATGTTTTTTATATAAATCTGTTTCTACGTTTCTAGCTACTTAACTTGGAATAAGTTCTTCAATACTTGGTTAAAGTATTTGGTTAAAGATTTGGTTAAAGTATAACAATTTTTAAAGAAGGCCTTTGATCCATACTTTGAAATTGATCTCTAGAAAGTTTATATGAATTTATATACCCACCAACAGAATATAAAATGGTCATTTTTCTCAAGACAGAAAAGATCTCAAAAATTTATTCAGTTTTATTCTTAACATATGCAGGGATGAGAAAGTAAAGGGGGGGGCCTGGTTGGCTCAGTTGGTTAAGCATCTGACTTTGGCTCAGGTCATGATCTCATGAGTTTGAGCCCTGCTTCGGGTGGACTCGAGCCGTCCTTTGGGTGAGCACGAGCCCTGCTTCGGGTGAGCCCCGCTTTTCTCTTTCTCTCTGTCTGCCTCTCTGTCTCTCTCTGCTCCTGGTGGGATTCTCTCTGTCTGAATTTAAAAAAAAAGTAAACTGGGGGTGCCTGGGTGGCTCAGTCAGTCAAGCATCCGACTTTGGGTCAGGTCGTGAGCTCAGGGTTAGTGAGTTTGAGCCCCGCATCGGGCTCTCTGCTTGTCAGTGTGCAGCCCAGTTCATATTTTCTGTCTCCCTCTCTCTCTGCCCCTCCTTTGTTTGCATGTGCTCTCTCTTTATGTCTCAAAAATGAATAAACACTAAAAAAAGTAATATGGAAAGTGATGACTGATAAGTTTTTTCAACATCTCTGTCATACGTAGATAAAATTCAAAAGTTTATGCTGAAAACGCATATTCTTCTCTATTGTTTACTTCATTAAGATGGATTCTATGTTGTTCTAAAAGGGGTTTCTAAATGATTCATTAAATAGATAATAATCAACAAGGTAAGTTGCAAGTATTGTGGAAGAAGAAACAAAAAGTATAGGGCAACAGATATTAGACCCGCTGGCCCAGTCTTGGATGACAGTCATCCACATGTGTATGCTGTGTCAACAACATCTGCAGATTCTGTCTGACACTGCAAATCATTTTTGAGGTACCTGTAATGTCTTGTGAAGTTGAAATTTTATTTGTAGGAAATTACAAATTCGTTTATAAATCGTAGCTTCTCTTTTTAATTACGAACTGTCTGTCCTATGGAGGAATAGTGATACCTGTGGTGAAAAGGGTCATTTTTAACTCTAACTTTCCTGAATAATTTCAAAATTCCTTCCCTACCATGTCTACCAGAGTTATTACTGACTAAAACTAACTAAGTTGCATAATGTTTTCTCGTGGCTTCTTTTCAACTGTATGTATTTTTTGGAAGAGGTTGAAGTGAAAAATTAAAAACATGAGCCCTGGAAAGGAAAAAAAATGGAGAACATAGAAATTTCTTTGGGATAATAAGCCAACATATGTGGAACCGGCGTATAAACTGAGCTTTTTACTTCTAACAAAACAAATTTTAAAAGAAACACATTTAATTGCAGATTTTCTTTAAAAGAAGAAGGAAAAAGACGTCTTGCTGAGAAGTTCCATGAAACAAATAGGGAGAAGTTACAAAGAACTCAAGAGCAATATGCTCAGCAAGTTGAAACGAAACTACAACCGGACATCACTGATAGAGGACTACACCCGCAATCGATTGTAAGAAATCAGTTAAATATGGTAAATTAGTTTCTGATGAAAGTTGTGAATATCCATCAATACTATATGGTAAATTATACATATATTATATAGTATCCCTTTGATTCAATGCATATCATTTAGGTTTAAAATGAATTAAGACATGAGATTGTGTTCCTTTAAACACTGTTTTAAAGTTCTCCTAGGGGCGCCTGGGTGGCTCAGTCAGTTAAGCGTCTGGCTTCGGCTCACGTCATGATCTCATGGTTCGTGGGTTCGAGCCCCGCGTTGGGCTCTGTGCTGACAGCTAGCTCAGAGCCTGGAGCTTGCTTCGCATTCTGTGTGTCCCTTTCTCTCTGACCCTCCCCTGCTCGCGCTGTCTCTCTCTGTCTCTCAAAAATAAACAACTAAATAAAAAACATATAGTTCTCCTCTTCAGCTTTTGACTTTTTGTTAAATGGTATGAGACCAGAATCATCATGAAATATGTGTCTAGGTTGTAAAAGAGCAAAATGACACTCAGTGGCAACTTTCTCGAGAACAGAATGCCAGAGGATTACAAGGTGGAATTCTAAATAATCGCCTTTGCAAACAAATGGAGATACGGAGATATGGCTAGTAAGAAAATGAACTCTGAGGTATCTTCTTTAGTTATTTTGAAATACATCTGTGTATGTATTTTTATACATTTTATTTTTTTAATTATTATTACTTTTTTTCCATGTATGTATATATATTTTAAAAACCCAAACCCATACATTCATGGAAAGTCTAGAGGATTTTAAAAGCACATATATTTGGGGGAAGGGCATGGGGGACGGTGGCATTTTTGCTTCATTCAATAAAATAATATTCTTAATGAAATACATTTGCTACAAATAGTGACATTCATAATGTCCTCATCCAAATGAGAGGCTTTTATTATTTTCCGTAGGAAATGAGCTTTCCATCATCTCAAAACCACTGCTCCTATCAACCTATGTTTTGCCTTGGAACAGTTACTTCACTGCCTTGATATATTAATAGGTTAGTTTAGCACTTCCGCTAATGGACAGGAGGACAAGTGTAGCCAGTTCAGAGATCATATTTTGGGTATCGAGTCTCCTACTTTTGTGAAAAGTAACGGTTTGCTTCCAGTAGTATCCTATTTCATTTCAAGGAGCTTTTGAAAACAATGGTATGCTATAATATATACTTCATGATGATTTATTCATAGGTGGTTTATTGCTAATAAAATAGTTCAGTTTATTTCCCCTATTTTATATTTATTACTAGTTTCAACAAGAAGAGGAAATAAAGGTTATTGCAGCAGTAAATAATCTTATGATTTTCTAAGAGAGGTATAAATTTCACCTTATTTATTATCTGTATTTTGAAATAGAAGACTTTTGTCTTGATGTATTTACACTAGAGAAGTAGCAGTGGTTGGTGCAAGAGCACACATTGTGGAGTGAGAAGACCTGGGGAACGTCCTGCAGCGCACATTTTTCATCTCTCCATTCTAGAATTGTAATAACCAGATGACTTCCCCGATGCGTATAGAAGTGTTTCTAGTACCATGCCTACATTTGCCAGTTATCAATAGATGTAATTCTTATAACTGACTATAGAAATGTTTGAAAAGTAGGTATCTATGAAATATTCCAGGAAAAATGAATTTTAGGAAATGTAATCTGTCCAAGTCTATTCAGGGCTAAGGGTTTGACTGTGGGGTAGCTGTGTTAGATATCAGACTGTGAACTCAATTTTTAAATGTAGTCAGATTTATGAATCTTTTATTGCAGTCCTTGTGGTTTGTTGTAAATCAGAGAAAGGCTTTTCCAGCTTAAGAAATCTGAGATTCTTAAAAATTTCCTCATGAATTCTCTGTTACTTTCATGCATTTATTATCTTCAGTTAACATTTTGAACTTTTGGTAATTTATGCCTTTACAAAGTTTGAGATTTGGAGCAAACTTTATGTTTTTTCCATTTGGATATTCAATTCAATTCAACAGATTACTGCAATCTATCTATCTTTCCTTCTTCTTTCTTCCTTCCTTCCTTCCCTCCTTTCTTCCTTTCTTTCTGTTCATTTATTTTCTTTTGAGAAAGAGAGTGCAAGCAGGGGAGGGGCATAGAGAGGGAGAGAGAGAATCCCAAGCAGGCTCCGTACTGTCAGCACAGAGCCTGACGTGGGGCTTGAACCCACAGAATCTGAGATCATGCCCTGAGTCAAAATCAAGAGTCAGACGCTTCACAGACTGAGCCACCTTGGTGCCCCCTGCAACCTTTTCATTATATAAACATAGGTTATACTTTAATTTCAGAGAAAAGCATGAGAATGTCCTTCTATTAAGTGCTATCTGAAACTCTCCTTTGTTTTACTTAGGTTCCCGATAGTCGTGAAGAAAAACAAGATCTGTTGCATAGAAACCACATGTTGCAGCATGAAGTTGCCATGCTAAGACTGGAAATAGACACCATGAAAAATCAGAACCAGGGAAAGGAAAAGAGATATTGTGATGACATTGAAATGATACAAGAAAAGAATGACAGTCTTCAAAAGACCATAAAACAGAAGGAGGAAACCTTAACGAAAACCATACTCCAATATAATGGACAGTCTAATGTTCTGACAGCTGAGATTCAAACGTTAAAGCCTCAGTTGAAGAATGACAAAGAAACTAAAGAGAGACTGGATGAAGAACTTGAATCATACCGTGCTAGACTGACTACCGCTGTACCCGATCATGATCAGAGTCAGACATCAAGAGACCTAGAACTTGATTTCCAGACAGCAAGCAATGAGAAGTTTTGTTTACAGAGCAAAATGAACTTGGATATGTCTAGTCTAAACGATAACAATGAAATTCTTTCTCAGCAACTTGCTCAAGTTGAAAGTAAATTCACTACCCTAGACATTGAGTGCCATCACACAACAGATGCTCTCAGAGAAAAGACTTTAGTTTTAGAATGTGTACAAAGAGACCTAAGCCAAACAGAGTGTCACAAGAAGGAAATCGAACACATGTATCAGAACGAGCAAAGTAAAGTGAATGAATGCATTGCAAAGCAAGAATCCTTAGAGGAGAGATTATCTCAACTACAAAGTGAAAATATATTGCTTCGACATCAGTTAGACGATGTTCATTACAACAAAGCCAGTGATAAGGAAGAGCGAGTAATTATTATCAAGAACCACTATCAGGATATCATCAAAAAACTTCAAGCTGCAAGTGAAAAACAACGTCTTATGCTGGAAGAAAGAATTAAAGAGTTAATTGATACATGTGATCATTTAAAGGAAAGAATGTGTCAGTATGAAAGTGAGAAAGCAGAAAGAGAAGTAAGTATGCAGAAAGATAAGTATTTTTCAGATTTCCAGAAAGCAAATTCAGGTAGTATTAGATGATGGCTGAATTTTGAATCTAGTAAAATAAACAAAAGAAAACAGACTATAAATCCACATCAAAGCATAACTTGTATGCAGCAAATAAAAATTAGACCTGAGAGGTGCCTTCATTTGAGTAAAGATACTGTATCATCTATGAAATTTTAAGACATTTAAGTTATAAATTGTTAATAGATAATAGTCTTATAGTGCTACAATAATTATTTTAATTTTATTTTGAGAGACATATAGAAAGAGAGAGAACATGAGCTGGGGAGGGGCAGAGAGAGGGCATCCCAAGCAGGGTCTGCACTGCCAGCGCAGAGCCCTCTGCAGGGCTGGAACTCATGAACCGTGAGATTCATGACCTGATCCGAAATGAAGAGTTGGTGGCTTAACCAACGAAGCCACCCAGGCACCACTACAATAATAATTTTGATCTTTGCCATCACATTTTATACTGTGGAGAACTGGGAAATGAAAATGCTCAAATGTACAATGAGTATTTTGAAATTGAGATTCAAGTAAGTGGGTTCACTGGACAGTAAACTCTAGATTTCCCAGATGAAATGAAGTGTAGATGCTCTATCTGGTAATACTTTTCCTTTGGTAGCTTTTTATACATTTTAAGCTGGTATGACTTTCTTTTCATTCACATAGAGTTGAATTTTTAGTCTCAAATCATGTATTCTTACAATGTCTTAAGTCGCTAAAAACATCTACTTTTCATGAAATCATAATTTGGGACAACTGTGGTGAGTTTTAGCAAAGCCATGTTTGATCTATCTTTCCACTTGTATTTATAACTTATTTTAAACATTTTTACAAATCATTGGCTCATTTCGAAGGTCAATTACTATCATTTGGGCCTAAGTTTGTCCAGTACAAGGAGAATTGTATCTCTCTTTGATTTATTAATTTGGCATTGGATCTTCATTTTCAGACGAAGGAAGCATTGCAGGATTCTTGTTTAGCAGGAATGGAGTGAGTAGGGGAGAGAGCTGTAGGAGCTGAGGTCAGGGAGGGAGGTGGAAGCCCGGTAATCTAGGGCCTTGAAGGCCATTGGAATGACTTTACTTTTGTTCTGAGATAGGAATCTAATTAGAAGGATTTGAGCAGAGGATTGACTATGTGAGGAACTCTGATGGTAATTTAAGCCTCTAATTAAAAAAAAAACGCGAAAACATTTTATAACTTGGAATTTACCACTGCCAGCCCCACCTATATCCCCATTTCCTTTTGAGACTTCTGCAGGTTATGAAGCTTTGCAAAGTCATTAGTGGAGAATGGATAGTGGGGCTGAATTCATTATCTAAGTGACATAAGACTGACTAGGCAGGAAGACACCTTTTGTGTCTTTGAGCTCAGTAAACAGGAATGTGTACATGTTAGGAAAAGAGGGTGAATTAATGGATGATATTTCTCAAAGTACCCATGTTTGAGTTGTATGTTATTAACACAATTTAATAATAAGATGATTTATAAAATCAGTAACAGATAACGTCTTATTAGGTAGCTGTGAGACAACTTCAGGAAGAACTGGCTGATAGTCTGAAAAAAAAGTCTATGTCAGAAGCTACACTGGAAGTTCTATCAGGTTATCGTCTTCATTTAGAAGATGAGAGACAGGATCTAAAGAAGAAATTAGGTCAAATTGATCGTCTGGTATGTATTAAATGTAACCTGTCAACAGTTAATGTATAGCTGGTCAAATAATAGAAAGTGTCAATTTAGGATACTAATTTCCA
>JAQQST010000129.1:0-21362 GCA_028646485.1 Cryptoprocta ferox | reverse complement strand
TATGTGAGAGCTAGGAGCTTTCCCATAACTTGGCCTCTACCGTCTCTCTCCTAGGGCAGCTCCGCGTGAGGCAACGGCAGTGTGGGATCGCTCAGGTGGACTTGAGGACAGTCAAGAGGCCAAGATGTCTGCCTAAATGCGGAAAGACAGTGGGGAAAACCGGGTCTCATCTGTGATGAAAGTGACAAGGCCAGTACCAAAGCTATGTGAAACCATCCCTATAATTTTCTACAGAAGTATTTTAGAACTGGATTGTGTGTGTGTGTGTGTGTGTGTGTACGTGAGGCTTTGTCGATAGGTATATTTAGATTCGTATATTTGATATGTTAATTAGACATGGATAAAAAGAATAACAAAATGAAATCTTCTCAGCCTCAATAATCAATACCAACATCCGGGGCATTGACTGCTTGACATTTACTCTTTCTTTGCTTTAAGCTTTCTATTTTGAGAAATTTAAGACATATATGGAAATACTAAATATCTGTATCACTCAAAATGAGTAACTATTGATATCATGTGATACCTGGTTAGCGATTTTAACATGTAATTCGTTTTTTAAAATTACAAAATGTATGTATATTGTTTCATTTGAAAGAGAAATGCAACTATAAAGAAAAGACTAAGATACCTTTGACTCGTCTTCTAACTCACTCCCAGAATCAAATAATCATGAGTGTCACATACAAGCATTTCATTTAAAAATGTTCTTATGAGGTATAATTAGCATCTAGTTTCACATTGGTTGCAGGTGTACAATGTAATGATTCAACAATCTGATACATCACTCAGTGCTCATCGGGATAAGTGTGCTTTCAATGCCCATGATCTATTGTGCCCATCCCCCCACCCACCTTCCCTCTGGCAACCACTAGTTTGTTCTCTTTATGGAAGAGTCTATTTTTTTGTCTCCTTTTCTCTGTTTGTTCTTTTGTCTTGTTTCATAAATTCCACGTATGAGTGAAATCCTATGGTATCTGTCTTTCTCTAACTGACTTGTTTCACTTAGCATTATACCCTGTAGCTCCATCCACGTTGTTGCAAATGGTAACATTTCATTTCTAACGGCCGAGTAATATCCCATAATAATACTTACAATTTATATATATATAATCTATATAACTTTATATATAAATAAGTTGTATAATGTTTAATAGTATTTATGTAATTATATTATTATATATATTATATATCACCATATGTAATATATAAATAATATGTATAACTTACATATTTTATGCATATATATAAAATAAACACACGTGTGTGTGTGTGTTAATGTGTGTATACACACATCTTCTTTATCCATTCATCTATTGATGGACACTTGGGTTGCTTCCATATCTTGGTTATTATACATAATGTTGCAAGAAACATCGGAGTGCGTATGTTTTTTTAAGATTTTATTTTTAAGTACTCTCGGCCTCCATTATGGGGCTCGAACTCACAACCCTGAGTTCAAGAATCGCATGCTCCACTGCCTGAGGCCGCCAGGTGCCTCAGGAGTGCATATGTCTTTTTGAATTAGTGTTTTCATTTTCTTGGGTAAATAGCCAGTAGTGGACTTAGTGGATCATATGGCAATTCTATTTTTAAGGTTTTAAGGGACCTCCATGCTGTTTTCCACAGTGGCATCACCAATTTGCATTCTTATCAACATTGCACGTGGGTTCCTTTTCCTCCACATCCTCGCCAACCCTTGTTATTTCTTATGTTTTTTATTTTAGCCATTCTGACAGGTATAGGTGTAGTTCTGATCTGCATTTCCCTGATGCATAGTGATGTTGAAAATCTTTTCATCTGTTTGTTCATCATCAGTATGTCCTACATGGAAAAATGTCTGTTCAGGTCCTCTGCCCATTTTGAATGGGATTATTTTTTGAGGGTGTAGACTTTATATATTGTGGATATGAACTCTTTATCAGATGTATCACTTGCAAATATCTTCTCTCGTTTAGTCGGTTGCCTTTTCTGCTTCCTTAATGGCTTCTTTTGCTCTGCTACAGTATTTCATTTTATTACTATATGCTATTTTTTTATATTTCATATATTCACCTGCCCATAGAAATAAATAATATTGATTTTTGCATCTTTTTGTTTTCATGGATGACTATCGATCTAACCAGTCTATACACACACACACACACACACACACACACAAGATTTTATTTTTAAAAAGCTTTTGATGATTTTCTAAAGTAACTATCATTAGTTAATTAATTTTCCTAAATTCCTCTTTTATTTGTAAAAGAAGTTACTGACAAGTAACGGCTAATTCAAGTCATTGGCTGTTAGGTATAGAGGATTTTTTGATGAAAACAAAACAAAACAAAACAAACAAAAAAAACCCAAACAGGCTATCGTGGACATAATCAACTGAGTTAGGGAGTTCAGCACATTTTTCTCAAACTCAATCTCCCTCCCTCCCTCTATTTCTATACCTATTTACATCTAAAATATAATATATATAGAATCAACTTATTTTTGAAAAATCACATAATCTTTTAAATTAAAAATAACATAATGGTTACACAATATGCTATTTAAACAAACTGTACCTGCCTCTCTATTTACTAAAACATGATAATGACTAGTGTTTATTAAATACCTACTAGGTGGCAGGCACTTCCCATTTAAATTAAGTGTCATATGGCCAACAGACAGATGAAACGATGCTCAGCGTCACTCATCCTCAAGGAAACACAAATCAGCCCACACCGAGATACCACCTCACCCTGGTCAGAGTGGCTAAAATGCACAAATCAGGAGACTCTAGATGCTGGCGAGAATGTAGAGAAACGGGCGCCCTCTTAACAATGTTGATGGGAATGCAAACTGGTGCAGCTGCTCTGGAACACAAGTGTGGAGGTTCCTCAAAAAATTAACCGTAGAACTCCCCTATGACCCAGCAATAGCACCGCTAGGAATTTCCCCAAGACATACAGGAGTGCTGATGCATAGGGGCACATGTACCCGAATGTTGATAGCAGCACTTTCAACAATAGCCAAATCATGGAAAGAGCCTAACCGTCCATCAACTGACGAATGGATCAAGAAGATGCGGTTTATATATACGATGGGATACGACATGGCCATGAGAAAGAATGAAATCTGGCCATTTGCGGCAACGTGGATGGACCTCGAGGGTGTCATGCTAAGTGAAATCAGTCAGTCAGAGAAAGACAGATACCATATGTTTTCACTCATATGTGGATCAGGAGAAACTTAACAGAAAGCCATGGGGGAGGGGAAGGGGAAAAAAGTAGTTACGGAGAGGGAGGGAGGCAAACCATAAGAGACTGTTAAATACAGAGAACATACTGAGGGTTGCTGGGGATGGGGGGAGAGGGGAAAATGGGTGATGGGCATGGAGGAGGGCACTTGTTCGGATGAGCACTGGGTGTTATGTGGAAACCAACTTGATAATAGACTATATTTAAAAAAATTAACTATCATACTAACTCTCCGGATAAATACATGTATTTTCTCCATTTTCCAGAGAAGTGCAGAGGCATCGCCTGGTGAAATGACTCAGGAGGACCAGTCATACAGGAAGCGGTAGATTGAGGACTGTGTGTCTCCAAAGCCCCTGGGTTTCTGTTACATAATATGCAGCTGGCTCTAGTATCGTCTCCGCTTCTGTTTCCGTCACATGCTCAGAATGTGGATTATCTGCCGGACCGTGTATGCAACCTATTTCCCCACCTTTGCTCTCTTCTTTAATATGCTTTCTATACATTGTACACGATTATACGAATTAAAAGAGGCAGCACGTATCAATGGCACACATGCTTGCTCATGTACTACACACTTGTTCCAGCACGCATCACATTTATCCTGATAGTGAATGTCCATTTGCCAGTTTGCAATGATTGCTCCAATACAATACGAGGAAGTGCCAGCAGCTTTGTTGTCTTTGAGGAGTCTTTCCCCTCCATCTTCATCATCTCCTGTGGATCATCTGCTCTGCCTCGTCCACCGTATTCCTCTTTTCCCCATGGCCGCCCTTCCCGCACACTTGCCAACCAACATACCCTGCTTACTGGAAAGCTATTCCTCCCCAAGTGGGCTCACTGCCCACTGCACCTTTCTTTCCTTTGTTTGTTTCCCCCTTGTCTTCTTGGATCCTTGAGGCTGATCACTGGTAAATGTTTCCCACAAGGCGTTACATGGCCTTCTATGTTTAGGCTGGTATGATTTAACTTCTTCATTTTGAGGGCATCTAGACATCACTGGTTCCTCTTGAGAATCTCATAAAATACTAGTAATCCCATCATAAAAACTAGGAACAAATGCACCGAGGAAAGCCTGATACTTTCTTGCTTTCATTACATTTATATTACCTTCATTCCATATGCATGTAATACAAAGCTACAGTCAATGGAAGGACTCACTGAAGAGACTCTTAACAGTGATTCCCTAGGGGTGGGAAATTGGGTTGCTGAAGGAAAGGGGCAAGGGGGTCAGTTTCATCGTGTATATTTCTGTACCACGTGAATTTTGCAAAGTGTGCATTTCTTGTCTATTCAAAGATTAAAAATATCCAAGAGCACTTGCTCATAAAAATAACAAGTTACTGAACTAAGAGTATTTTTCTTTCTAAATCTTTCCTGAAATGTGTTTACCCTGCACTTGCTCAGTGATCCTGGAACTTTGGCTAGTGCTTGCACATTAGTATGAAACCAAAATTTTAAAGACCCCAAGCAGCAAACCTACTGGTAAGAGAGAAGAGGAAAGGGTTGTACCACTGTTTCAAACCAGGTTTTCCTAATGGAGTTTCCAGTTTAGCTGCCTAAATGTGATTGTTGCAAGGGTGGAAGTAGTTTTCTTTTTGCTTTCTGAGAATATTCAGCAACAGTTCTCCTTAATCAGCTCTGCATTTCTTTCTGAGAGAACCATAGGGAATTCATATACGTTTCATGTGACAGAGTGACAGGGCAGGAGTTCAAGTGGGGAAGGAGAAACTAACTTTTCACATATAGGTCTGTTGTAGGGAAAGATGAGTTAGTGCATATAGTGGTCTTCACGCAATGCTTGGCTCATAGCAAACCTTCAGTACGTGTTAGCTGTGCCTAAAATATCAAACAGTAGTGTAGTTTATTTCCTCTGCACGGTGGAAGAGATCTACATTTACCTATATATTTATATGTACACACACGTAACTACATGTACATTAAACATAAATGTAGTTGCATTGTACACATGGTTTGTTACTTGCCCTTTCATACAATATACGGTCTTTTAGAAGATCACTTTTCATTTTTGTCTATTATTTTACCATGTGGATCCATAAATGATTTAATCGGAGACGATCCTCAAGAAAGCATTAGGAATAATATGTTTTGATCAACTCTTCCAATGTTTGCTTGTTTTTCATAGTATCTTGAGGTTTCTTAGGGCAGGCGTTACTCATGATGTTATAGAAGCCCCAAACCCAATAACAGTTAACCAATGCTTTTGATTTTTGACCATTTTTGTCAGTTTCCTTATAGGGATGGTTACTTAGTAATATCCTTAAACCGGAAAAAGAACACCTATCTACTTGTTCTTGATGGAAGCAAACAACAGCTTTAAAGATACAAGGGAAACAGGCAGTGTGCCTGGGGTTCTGCAGGAGGAAATAAAGAAGGTCAAGGGAGATTTGATGGCTCGGTTGGTGATTACTGGCTTTAGCAATGGAAAGCCTAGTGCAAAATTCTAGATCTTCGAAGAATCAGGAATAATTCTTGTCAGCGTTAGCTGTAACTAAAAACAGATGTACGAAGCGAGAGGACGCTGAGAAATGATTTGCTCTCATCACAAAGCTAGCTAGTGACAGCCCCAGGTTTTAACTCCTGTCTTTGGATTTCTCCTCTAGGGCATTTCCATTGTATTCTGCTGCTTCACTGAATACTGGCAGAGCTGCAAGGCAGGCGATAGATAGCTGGTTACCTTGTGATGTGTAGGTATTGAGGACATTGATAACATTAATTAATCTATGGATGGATAAAATATTAATATAAATAAATAAGGGGCAATAATCATAGTGATTACAGTATTAAAGTGATTGGATAATCTGTATTTAGAACTTGCTGGGAGATTTTAATACCAACCACACTGCCTTCATTTAAAACAAAAACATAGATCAGCTCCTTTGGAAGGTGAGGGATCAGTGGATTGCCTACTCCCAGAGATGTTAAGAAAAGATAAGGCAGGGAGTTTTGAAGCCTCTGTTAACACCCTAACTGATGTTTCAGAAGTGATCACAGGTCTGTTGAGTGACATTCAATAAAAACAAACATTTCCATTTCTCTAAGTGAGCTAGGAGTTGAAAATTCCCACATGGTTTCAAATAAAGGAATGAAAATCCTGGGACGAGCATGGTAGAAAGTAACCTTGGCATTCTAGAAGACATTAAGCAGAAAAGGGACCAGCCCCTTGTCACCACTGACATGAGGCCACAGGTCTTGTTCTCTATAGAGTAGCCCAGCTCCAGGTGTGCTAGGTGCTGGCTTTAGTTCTTGTGCAGAGAGCCCTGCTGCTTCCTGTGGAGACCATGCATTCTCTTCATCCATGTTAAAAGGAACCAGCTAATGGGAGCAGCTAGCCTTAGAGTAAGTGGAAGTGCGTTTTAAGTGCCTGCGAGAGAGAGCGTCTAGATAGGCCATGTTGCTAGCCTCTGAAAACCCAAGCTTCTGCCATTCTAGGACACAAAGCAAAATGACGGGCAGTTGAACGGTAAATGGACACAGAGACTTCTGAGACAAGGATGGGGCAGGGAGCTAGGTGAAGTTAAGCCCAATCAAGGAATGACCTCTTGGGCCCCAATTAGAGAACTGCCACAGTTCTCACCTGTCACATGAAACTGGAACTGCTGATCACGAGAGAGCGTCAGGCAAATCACTGAGTACTTGCCCCAGTGGGGACACTCCCAGAGCAGGAAGTTTCCCTTAATCAACGTGACAAGTCATTTTGGGAATTTGAGGTGGATTGAATTTGGAGTCCAAACCACTGGTCCAGCCCAGCCTTAGGCTTCCTCACTTCCTGAAGGTGGGGGCCACCTAGCCATACATAGGAGACACCTGCCACATTGTTGCTACCCTTTTCATGCTCAACTCCCCAACAGATCTGGAGAATCAAGTGAGTCTGATGGGGGGGGGGGTGGAGTGATGGGTTCTATATGCTTGGGGGATATGAGATGACATTTAGAATTAATTTGTAAGCAGCAATAGCTATTTTTCCTCAACGGCATGCATACTCTTACCTGGGGACTGAAAGTTGTCTGACCGAGGATGTAAGCGAGCTATTCTTTATCGGTGAAGTATGCTTCTTTCAATTGCAAGGTTGAAATTCTTAAGCCAAAACTAATTCAGGGAATAATTGAGCTGAGATCAAATAAGGCCAAGAGTTTCTCTTTGGTCATGACATATTAACAAATGAGAGAGCCTCTTCATGTGTTGCCAACCTCTCCCATGAGCCCTTTGAGGGCAGGCCTACACTTTGGCAATTGTCTCTGAACAGACTTTGTCTTAGCACCCAAAACCGCTTAGTTAGATCTTATTCAGGGCCACATGGGAGCTGATGTGGGTGGAGACTTGCTTTGGTAATGGCCAGAAATTCAGCATCTTTTCTTGAGATTGTATAGGCATACATCCACTATCTGTTGCTATCTCAAGACAGAGAAGACAATTTTGTCATTGAAAGAGGTCAAGAAAAGTTGAGATAAAGTGGTCCCAAATGCCCGGGATATTGATAAGGCATGGTCCTAACAAAAACGAAAAGGGGAGCCACAGAGTCTTAAAGAGAGAGTCAGAGAGCAAAGGGTATCCTTGGAAATAATTTTATGTTTATTTGATGATTTTGGCTTGCTCTGTCTGCAAGAATGATCCTCCTGTGAACAATGATACTTGTATTTTTTTTTAGGTTCTCTGATATCCAGAAAGATGTCCTATCAGCAGCAGCAACAGTGCAAGCAGCCCTGCCAACCACCGCCTGTGTTCCCACCTCCCAAGTGCCCCGATCCATGCCCATCTCCAAAGTGCCCAGAGCTTTGCCCACCTCCCAAGTGCCCCGTGCCATGCCCGCCTCCAGAGATTCCACCTCAAGGCTGCCAGCAGCAGCGTCCCCCTGTGCAGCCACTGCCATACTAGCAGAAGTGACCACCCAGGAGCAGCAAGAGCAAAAGCCATCAAGAGCAGCATGCAAACAAAACAAAGGCCTCCCCCATGTTCAAGCAGCAGCCATCTTCTCTCTGAAGGCTGCCCTGGTGGTAGATGGCGTTCCCTGAATCTCTACTCTGCTCTTCCTGGGCTGATGCTTGACATAGAAGAGACTTAATTCTACAGTCGTTGTCTTTTCTCTTAGGGTCAGGCTCCTGTCGGAATTAGGACCACTCTTCCCCCAGAGCCCCAGGAAAAGCAATTTTAAGCTTCCTTAAAATACAGCCTTTCTTCAATCTGTGCCTGAGACCAGGCAAGAAATCTGGGCAATGATTTTTTTTCTTTTTTTCTTTGAGTAAACTTCGCTTAACTTCTTCCCTAATAAAGCATTGTTGATGATGGAACACAAATGACTTTCTTCTTTAATCTTGCTTGTTAACTGTATCCGATTAGTGGGAAATGGTTTTGGTTTTGTTTTTCTGTCATTGATTAACCTCTGATTTTTGGATGATGCAATCAATGTTAATCTGGTTTGATTTGAAATGGGTCTGTTTAGGTTGAGTACAGAAATAAGTTTGTTTGTTTGTTGTCCGTTTTAATTAGGCCAAATGCAAGCTATGCTACTTACAAGTGATGTGCTCTTATTTTGCTAGAAAATGATATCATCAACTCAGGGTTGTCATAAGAATCTACCCATTTCTTCAGTCATCGAAAAATAAATATATTCACAGAAAAATATATTAAATGTATATATTCATAAAGTGTTTACTTTATGCTGGCACCCTTATAACGCAAGGGATATGTAGTGTTGGACAAAATCCCAATACATTGTCTTCGTGGAGCTTAAATAATGTGCGAAAGACAAGTTAATTAATGAATGAATAAATCAGTGTATAATATCAGGTAGTAATAAATGTTCTTGAGGGTATTTATTAAGTGGATTTGGAGGATAAGAATAATGGACAAGGCAGTTGGGGTCTGCTAGTCTCCAAGCCCTGAGTGAAATACGTGAGCCATGGGAATATGAGGGGTAGATGCATCGAAGCAGAGGGAAGAGTAAGGGAGACGCGTGGTCATAGGACATCAATGTGGCCAGTGGCTGCATTAGAACGAGTGGGACGGACCATGGAGGAGATGAAGTTAGTGAGAGAGTCCCAGGCCACATCATGCAGGGGCTTGTTGAACTCGGTAAACGTTGTTCAAGTATTGTGGGAATGTTATGAATTACATTTTATGTCTATGAAATTCTCTATCATATACCACTGCTTATATACCATATCCTATGTTACTATGTTATGCTTGTGACATTCTGCCTTGAAAAGGTATTGGGGTATTTATTTGTTTGTTTGTTTAACAAGTTTATTCAAAAGTTTATTATTTATTGTGAGAGAGAGAGAGAGAGAGAGAGAGAGAGACAGAAAATCCCAAGGAGTCTCCAAGCACACCATGGAGCCTGAGGGGGCTTGATCTCATGACCATGAGATCATGGACTGAGCCGATATCAAGAGTCGGGTGCTTCACTGAGTGAGCCACCGAGCATCCCAGTATTTGATTAAAAGTTTTGGATAAAAAGATTCAAATATCAATGTGTCAAGTTTTAACGTTCATTGGCAAATGTGGAAGTTTCCATCTAACTGGTAACAGAAATTATGTTTGTCGATTGTCCCGCCTTGAAAGGAAACTTAACCAGTTCATCTTCAATATTCAATCTATGGTTTCTCCTCACTCACAGAGCTGTTCCAGTGAGGACCAGATGCCCGGGCGGTGCTGGGGTGTAGGGGCATGAAATGCCTACATGAAATGCCTCCACGTTGTGGGATTTTGAAGGTAGATGAGACCACCGACGTCGACAGTTTCTTTGTGTGGTTGTGGCTCACATCTAACTTTCCTTTAATCACCACATCGAATGGGATAATGTGTGTCAGGTATCCAGCATGGTGCCTGTGCACGGGACTTTCCACCAGGAGTGGTTCCCATTTTGTAATGAGTGTCAGTGTTAGAGTAAGTGCGGCCAGCAAAGGGGGCGTCAAATCCTGTTATCAGGGGAGGTCAGCAACCTGTCCTGGCAGCAGGATACATACAAGGACACCAGAAACCGGATCATATCGGACAGGCCCTCGCTAAAGGCGGCCAGAGACCCTGACCACGTAAGGGAGAAAAGCCTTGAAAACTTGCCCTCCCCCCTTCCCCAACCCTCATTCCCATGTTATGAACACTCCATCCCCTAGTTAAGGACTGTCAGGAAACGATAGAGACCCAATCCCCGGGGTGTGCAGGTCTCCCTTGACCTCCCCTCCCTCGTGTCTCCCGAGTGCACGCTCTCTCTCAGAAAGGCTTCATTTGCACCGCTCTGCTCAACCACTGTCTGGTCAGTCTGTGAATTCTTTTCAGGGATGAGACTAAGACCCTCCGGTGACATGCCTGGGGACAGGACACCCCGCAGAAGCCTCAGGGCCTGGAGGTCTTCCCAGTCTACCCGGCAACATCAGCCTATGACCTGAGGGAGGATAATGAGTCCTCAGTGTTAATGTAGGGAACAAAGTTTCTCACCTTTCTCCCCCTAGCCCTTCGCTGCCATGCCAGCAGGAGCTGCTCTCAAAATCCATCCCGTGGATTGGCCGCGCTCTGCCACCTCACTCTCCCGCCCTGAGCTCTGCTGCCGTGGGGTCCCCGACATTTTCATTTCCAAGTCAGAGAAGCAGTGAGGGAGGACAGAAGGCTTCTTGAAAGTACAGAGATCTGCTCACCTCATTTTTTCAATGTACTCTTCTGAATCTCACAATCAGGTGCAAGAAACCGTTGATTTTTTCTTTTTTTTAATTAGAAGTATAGTTGACACACAATGTTACAAAGGTTTTCAGGTAAAGAACATAGCGATGAGAGAAGGGATTTCCTTCTAAGTCAACATGACTGTATGTAAACTCTGTTCAAACCGCAATCCTGACTTAGGGCCACGACGCTGGCATTGTACATCTGCTTGGTGAATGTGTAGCCTCAGGGTAAAGCATCTTGTCCGATCAAGCATCTATGAATGCTCCTGTTTCCTGCAAGGGTCGGGATATCCGCCCATGCGCTAATCTATATCTTTTCCCCATTTACAAGATGTAAAACTGCTCATTCCTCGGAACACTTTCTTCCCTGTGAATAGCCTGTTTCCTGGGCAGCTGTCCTAACTTGGGCTCAAATAAAACTCTTTCTTACTTTAGGAGATTCTAAACAGTTTGTTCAACTTGCATTGATACATGAGATCCAACAACTCGTCTATACTGTTATGCTCGCTCACCACAAATGTAGTCGTGGTCCGTCCCCACACGCATGGCCCCGCTGCAGCGGCTCCCACAGGCGTAGTCTTGGTCCCTCAGCACACACACCTCCCCGCTGCAGAGGCTCACCGCAGGCGTAGTCGTGGTCAGTCAGCACACGCAGGGCGCCACTGCTGTGCCATCCACCAGACTCCCTCTACTGTGCCTTCCTCCCTGTGACTTACTCATTCCAGAGCTGGAAGAAAGGGACTGCACCATCCCCCTTGCCCCAGTGCCCTCCCCTCTGGCAACCACCCATTCTCTGTCTTTGGGGTCTGTTTTTGCTTTCTTGGTTGGCTCACTTGTTTTGTTTTTGAGAGTCCACACACAGTTCAAATCCTATGGAATTCGTCTTTCTTTTGGTTCTCCCCTGAAATCAATAGCTTGGGTTGTCTGACTTTCCAGTGTTTATGTTCTTTTGCTAATTTTTAATGTTTATTTACGTCTTTTGAGACAGAGAGAGAGCAAGTGGGGGAGGGAGAGAGAGAGAGAATCCCAAGCAGGCTCAGCCATGTGTCACAGACCATGAGATCATGACCTGAGGTGAAACCAGGAGTTGGGAGGCTTAACCTACTGAGCCACCCAGGCGCCCCAATATGTTTTGAGAAGTATAAAAGAAAACCTTTCCTAGAAAAAATGAAGGGAATAATATAACTAAAGGGAAAAAAATGTAACAAATAACATTCCTACTTATTTCCAAATGATGCATTTGCTCTCTGGCATTGACCATCGGTCACTCTGATTGTTTTAACAATACTCCTTTCCTGAGGAGCACAGTTGATCAAAACCCTCCTGAGAGATACTGGACGGTGTGAAAATAGCCTTGTAGGTACATTGTAGTCTTTGGGAGATCCCACCCTCATCTCTTGCTTTTATTCCTCCTATACCTTTTCTTTATTTGTCATTTTATTGCACTGCCTGGGATTTCCAGTGTGATGTGAATACAAGTGGCCTTGTTCTTGATCCCAGGGGGAAAAACATTGCCTTGTTTTTGTCCCAGGGGGAAAGCAGTCCGATTTTCACCTTAACGTACAACGTTAGCTATACATATTTAAGATGACTTTTATCAAGTTGAGAAACTCCTTTGAATCCTAGTTTGTTGAGCATTCTTTTAAATTTATAAGTACATGTTGACTTTAACCATATGTCTGTTTCTTCTTATATCCTGGTGATTTTGTGCTTTTGTTCTTTGGTTTACTGCTATGATGAGTTCTATGAATTGGTTTGTAAATGTCGAGCCGGTCTTGGCCACTGGGATGGGTCCTGCTGTATTACGCTTTTACACGGTGGTGATATTCACGTGCTAATATCTTATTATGAGAACACTACTGGGTTTACAAGAATGAGTTGGGTAGCAGACTCTTCCTTCAGAAGAAGATATTGTGTAGAATTGATAGCATGTCTTTAAATGTGTGGTAACATTTGCCTGTGAACCTGTCTGTGCATGGACTGCCATTGTTTCTGCAAGGGTTTTAGCCACATATTCAATTTCTTCGGTTGATACAGCATAACTCAGGTTATCTATTTCTTCTTGAGCAAGGTTAGATGATTTGTTTCTTTTGGTGAACTGATCCATTCACTTAAGTTATGGCACAACGGGCATGGATTTATTTGTATTATTACCTTATTATTCTTTTACACTCTGTGGGGTCTGTATTGAGGGGAAGTACTATAGATTAAATGCTTGTGTCCCTTTCCCCCTTTCAAATTCACATGTTGAAATCCTCATCCTGAATGTGATGGTATTAGGAAGGGGGCATTAGGTCGGTGGTTAAGTCATCAATGAGATCAGCGGCCTTGTAAAACAGACCCTAGAGAGTTCCCTCACCCCTTCTCCCACCATGGGGGGACACAGAGAGTAGACGGCGGTCTACACACAAGGAAGTGGGCTCTCACCAGACACCGAATCTGCTGGCACCTTAATCTTGGACTTCCCCACCTACAAAACTGTGAGAACTAAATGTTTGCGGTTTAAGCCACTCAGTCTCTGGTATTTTTGTCACAGCAACCCTCGATGCCTAAGACAGGAAGTATGTTTCAGTATGTCTGAGAATGAGCATGGAGATATGGCCAGTTTGCTAGGCTCTAAGAGACAAATTTTCTATTGGCTCTACCCAAAACTCAATGACAAAGAGGACCAACCAGTTCTGTAATGCAGAAGGCTCTAAGAAAGGGGAATAGGATGAGCTGATACTATCCTCAGCCAGGAAGAAAAATCTTCTGGGCCAGTTAGCGACTTGTCCACATTTTTCAGCTGCTACCGTGAACTGAAACTCTCAGATGTGGTAGATCTACAAGAGTCATAAAGTGTGTAGGACAAGCCACTGTGGGAATTATAGGAGAAGTTCACTATGGTTGGGAAATGACTGCCTGGTACAGGCCAGTCTTGTGATTGATGCTCTGCCTTTGTTGAAGGGGCAACAAGGTCCCATAAAGGGGCACCCTGCCATCCCACCGCCATATTTTAAAATTTTCTTATGATATTTACCTATGTTGCAGATCAGGTGAGTTTGATTTCTTGAAGGTCATGCCTGTTTTGGAGGATTACAGTGGGAAAACTAACTAACTATCTATCTAACTAACTAACTAACTAACTCTTGGTACCCACTGCTACATGCTTGGTTTCATCACTTCAGCTTGGGGCAGAAGTTCCCAGCATGGAGGTGCTGTTAACTGCCTTCTTATCTTAGCATTTTAGGGGATTATATTCAAATGTATACGGACAATATCTAGGGGACCATGTTGAGTTGAGAGAAAGTGAGGAAGGGGAATTCTCTCCTGCTGTGTCTATGCTAACGAGAGAATTTCCTGCTGCAGTTCCAAAGGTTCCGGTTGTAGGTCTCATGAAGGCAGAGTCCGAGCCTGGCAATTATCCGATTGAACCACAGGCGGGTATACCATTATTTTGGTCCTTATGATGATGAGCTTGTTGAAGAATTGCTTGTGTGGGCTTAGCCAGGATTCCAGCACCTGGGTCTTTCCTTTTCGGTGTTACAGTGTGTCCATTCACACTTTTCTTGATGCTAAAGGACAGAGGCACTTCTCTCCTTGGAAAGAGGCATGTGAAATGATAGACTTCGGCAGAGAAGACCACGGAGGTGCCAATACCAGGAACTAATGGGGAAGAAAGGGCAAGTAGAGAGAAGGACTGATGGTTGTTAGGAATTCAAAGTATATCCTTGGTGAGGGAGAGATGGTGGTTGAGCTCATTAGCACTGTGGATTGTTATGCAAGCAGGGGAACTGCCAAGTAAACATTGTCACATGGTGCTTTCAGGATCCTGGACACCTAGGAAGCCTCTTACCAGCAGCAGCAATGCAAGCAGCCTTGCCAGCCCCCTGCCGCGAGTCCACCTAAATGCCCTGACCCTGGCTCAGCCCTGAGGCACCTAGCACCATGTCTAATACCATAGTGCCCTAGGCCATGCTAACCCCCAGAGTGTCCTGAGCTGTTCCTGTTGGGGAACATCATCAAAAGGACGTGACCGCTGCTGGACCCGGACATTCAGAGGCTCCTCACCCTTCTCCTGTCCAGAGAACTGGGTGCTGCCTTCCTTTCCTGCTCCCAAAGGCTGCTCTGAAGACAGAGCCTTGAGATGCCGGGCGGTGTTGAGAACAGTGCACTGCAGCCAGTCAAGCCCTCCCTCCACGTAAACTTTATGGTGCGGGGATCCCTCCGTCCCTCTTGCTGCCGCTGCAGAAGCTCCCTTTACTTACTCTGCCGCCTACCAAGCTGGAGTGGCCTGCCTCTCTGTTAGGTCATTCCTGCCCTCCCAGGAAGGGCCGCTCCCAGACTACCCCTCGGAAGCCTCTCAAGGGGTTACACGCCAACATTGCCCACCACCAAAGTGCCCACCAGAGTGCCCACAGCAGCCATGCAAGGAGCAGTGCCCCGCCACGTAGCCACCACAACCCTGTCGGCATGGGTGCCCCCCGGGGGGCACAGCAGCTGGGTTCATTCATGCAAGGAAGTCATAGGGGACTCTCCTCAGTTTCAGTTCTGTCTTCTCTTCCAATGCTGCCACGAAGAACAACTGTCTTTTCCTTCAGCTTCAGCTTGCTCTGCCTGGGATGACACGGGGGATGAGAGAGGCTGAATAATTTTGGAGTGGGTTTCTCTCTCCCGGAGGCGGCAAGCATGTAGCATCCTTAGTGCGCTGGTTTCTTAGAGCCCAAATCCCAGAGCATCAGGGTCTATCTCAGCTCGACGGTCCTGTGGCCCCGGGGGTTTCTCTTCTTTGCTGGGCACAACCCGGGCCCCACTTCTGTCCCCCAGGTTTCTGTGCTTCATTACTCAGGCACATTCCAGGCTGGGACACACATCCTCCTTCCTGCTTCTTCCTAGTCTCTTTGTCAGTTATATTTACTCACAATGTATTTAGTCTCCTCCTTCCCCTGCTCCCATTCTCTTTTTTTTTTTTTTCTTTTAAACTTTATAGTTTATTGTCAGGTTGGTTTCCATATAACACCCAGTGCTCTTCCCCACAAGTGACCTCCACCAAGACCATCACCCCCCATTACCTTTCCCCCTTTCCCTTCCCCCCTCAGTTTGTTTTCAGTATTCAAGAGTGTCTCCTGTTTTGTCTCCCTCCCTCTCCCTCTTTTTCCTCCTTCCCCTCCCCATGGTCCTCTGTTGGGTTTCTCCTGTTAGACCTATGAGTGCAAACATATGGTATCTGTCCTTCTCCGCTTGACTTATTTCACTTCCCCTGCTCCCATTCTCAAGTGCTCTTTAAATTCAAAATTTCATCCTCAAGGTGAGCTGGATTGAATTTGAAATGTCTTACTTGCGGTTGGCACACCATGATGCTTTCTGATGTTGGAGTCTATTCTACTGTGTTACGTGTCCAAATCACTTAGTCCCTCTGAGTTTGAGAATTGTCATGTCTCAAATTGGAAAAAACAAAACGAAACAACCCAAAAAGCTTTTTGTCGCATTTTCTGATTTCAGAAATCTACCAAATTGTAAGAAAAAATTACATGGTGGTTGAAATAATCAAAAGTTTAATATTTAGAAATTGTTTATTATCTTTTCATTTTGGAAACGTTAGTATATCTGTTCATTTTAGTATATGTGTATCCATGGGCCTCTATCCAAGGGAAATAAGCCCATTATTTCTAAGAGATATGTGTTGTCCTATGTTCCTTGTAGCATCGTTCACGAGAGCTGAGGTCCAGAAACAAGCTGACTGTGGCGGCTGACTGGGTAAGGAACATGTATATGTAATGGAATACTATTCCAGCCTTAAAGAGAAGGAACTACTGCCCTTTGTGACAACATGGATGAAACTTATTTTGCTTCAATGCTAAGTGAAACAAGCTAATCAAGAAAGATAAATATAGTGTGGTATCACTATGATGTGGAATCTTAAAAAAAAAAAAAAAAAAAAGGACTTTTTTATACCCATAGTAACAGAAAGTAGAAAAGTGGTTGCCAGGGCCTGGGAAGTGGGGCAAATAGGAAAAGGTTGGGAAAAGGATACAAAGTTTCAGTTATAAGGTCGAGTAAAGCCTGAAGATCTAGTGTGTGACATGGTGACTCTAGTTGATAACACCATATTGTTATCATTGGAACTTGATAAGAGAGTACAAAAAAAAAGATAAATACGTGAGGTGAAACATATGTTAGTTAACTTGATTGGAAGAATCCTTTCACAGTGTATATGCGAATGAAATCTTTAAGGTCTTCCATCTGGACTAGGAATTAAATTGACCTGAGACAAATAGGAAACAAACAAATAAAAGCCAGTTTTCTTACGGGAGCAGAGACGCCCAGGAAGGAAATTGAGACCCACGCAAATGACCGAGGTAGGCAGTTTTTATCCTTTTTAGAGAAATAGACAAGATGTTTGTGAGGACTGGACAGGATCAAGATAAGACTTGTTTGGGCTTCGATTAATAAGCAAATCTAAGCTAGTGGGTAGCAACAAAGTAACAGGGTTTGTTTTTCCACAGCTTTCCGTGCTTTAACTTCCTGTTGTTAACCAGGTGGGTCAGCTCCTTTGGTGAGCTAGAGACAGAGCCCTCACGGGGCGGGGGGGTGGGGGTGGCGGTGGCCGCCTCCCAGGTTCACGTCCTTTGAACAAAGCCCTGACTCTGAACAGGAGACCAAGAGTTAGCAGGCTTTTCTTACTGCTGGGTTTAGGTTTGGGATGGAGCCCCAGAGGGGATTGTAACATTCTGTGAAAAGGCTGAGATAACCATCGGGCACTTTTCAGATTCAGCCGTGCAGGGGGCATCCTCAAATGGTTCCTTCTTATGTTGTAGTAGTTTGTTATTTCGCTTCTAAAGGTAAGGCTCAAGTTGGACAGAAGCTTGGAGGAGTCTGCTGAGTTCAGGAGGTCAGTCATGGGGTTTGGGGAGGCAGTTTTGGGAGTCTTGGCGAGAAGGATGTGCTTTTACTTCTCAGTACAGGGAGGAGTAGCTTTCATGTGGCAGATGTGTTTCCTGCTTTGGGGGGATCAGAGGAGGGTCTGACTGTCCCCGCACCGGCTGCTTCCCAAGTAGCTCCAGTTCAAAGCCACCAGCATGTCACTGTGGTGCATTTCAGGCGGTCTGCCCTCAGTCCCTACAGTTTTATACCAAATCCGTAGGACCATCCAGAGGAACATTGAACTTCTCTACAATACTGAGTCTCCCTGTTCCCAATATGGTATTAATTGTCATATACTCAGTTTTTAGAAAAAATTTTTATCAATAATGTACTTTTTCTGTGAGTTTAACACACTCTTTTAATGATTTATTCGTAGACATTTGAGGTCTTTGATATTACAATTGTCCTAAGGTAAATTTTATCTTCTCATTACTTATGCTAATGAGATATAATTGGTTCATCCATAGAGACCATATATCCATTAATTTTAGTCAATGTATTTACTAATTCCAACAGTTTCTCTGTAGATTCTTTACAGTTTGTATGTGTGCATATGTCATCTGTCAGCATTTAAAGATTGCTTTCTGCCTTTTTAATCTTTCTGTTTTCAGTTCTTATTATTGGTTTATTTCACTGTGTCAGTTTTCCAGTATGAGTCACATAAGTATTTGCCTGAGTTTTATATTTTGTGCCAAGTGCTTCTATGTGTTTTAAGGAAGGTTGGGGTATTAACCTGTAAGCACAAGCACAATACGGTGTAGAAGCTCCCTTAAAACCAGTGTAAGTGTTTGTTGGAGAAGAAGACAGCAGTACTTTGTCATCTTGGTCAGAATTGTAGTTCTGACACTGGCCGTGTGGCCTGCGCAAAAATTCTTTAACCTCTCCATGGCAAGTCGCTCACATTTTTTGTTTTACTTTTATCTTGAAGGAAAATGTTTTTTTTTTGTTTTGTTTTGTTTTGTTTTAAATTCTTTAGTGTATGTGCTGTTATTTGTATCAAGGATGCTAAGGAGTTTCTTACACTTCGTTAGTCTGTTTGCTGAGCATTCTTTTCCCTCTGGCGGTGCAGTCCCCGTTGGCACAACTTATGGAAGGCAAAGACAGTGCCTGATTCCCAGTACGATGGCGGCCTGCTCAGCCTGGGAAGGAGCAGGCCCTCTCCTCCTGCACAGACGTGCCAAATACAAACAGGGAAACACAAATGGTTTTCATGCTGGAGTGACATTTCCTTCTGCTTTAATGAGTAGCAGAATAGACTGTGGGAAAAGGAAGAATTCTAATGTTTTCCTAAATTCAGGATGGATCGGTCACTCCTTGTACAAAAGACATGAGCAAACTTTTGTGGTTAACCAAATTCATAACATATATTTATTTTGTTAAAGTTAGAAACTACTTGACAACTCAACAATTACTTCATGAAACTCTTGCTGGGATTCATGCATTGTGCTCAACTCTGGGATACAGAGGTGAATACAATCCTGTCCTCTTAGAGCACAGTCCAGAAGACAAGCATATTGATTATTCTTAAATCTACCTTTCCTTTTTTTTAAAAGTTCATTTATTTATTTGAGACTGACAGAGCCAGCACAAGCAGGGAAGGGGTAGAGAGAGTGGGAGAGAGAATTGCAAGCAGGCTCCGCACTGCCAGCGCAGAGCCTGACATGGGGCTCGAACTCACGACACCGTGAGATCATGACCTGAGCTGAAACCGGAAGTCAGACGCGTAAGCGGCGGGGCCACCCAGGTGCCCCAAGCATATTGATTATTTAAAAAATAAATCTCTCCATTTTTAAAAAGTAAGAGATGCACAAGTTAGAAAAATTATTCCAAAGTGCTTAGAGTCAACAGCAATAGGCAGTTCTGTTCCCAGCGGGAACAACTTCAAATTCTTACATTTTTTTTTTACATTTAGTTATTTTGATAATTAGTTCCATATACCTAAAGGACATGCCTATTTCCATTTTTATTTATTAATTTTAGACTTTCATTGTTATTGAAGCGTAATTAATGTACAATGTTCTTTATTAAGTTCTTGCTATAATTTCTCTAATGCATCAGTTATCTATTGCTGTAATGATACTACATACCAATAAATCAGAATATCATGTATTTATTCACAAAGATTTAGTGTTGCTCCTAAGTGTGAAAGTCAGCTGGGCAGTCCTTCTGCCCCAGAGTGGCCAGCATAGCTGAGCTCAGCCCCGCCCCCTGTGCATTTGTGGCCAGCTGGTAGGTCGGCTAGGTGCTGTCCGGTCCTGGGTGGCCTCCACTGGGGTGCCTTGGCCCTCTCCACATGGCTTCTCATTGGCCCACAGCTTGTACATGTTCCCATGGCAGTGGGGCTCTGAGAGAGAGACAGCAGAAGTGTGCAGCGCCTCTCGAGGCCTAGGCTTAGCGCTGGCACACATCATGCCTACAACATTCCAAAGCCAGGCATAAAGCCACTTCAATCCAAGGGATTTGGAAATTGTGCTTTCTGTTCCACCATGAGAACAGCATGTGCTCCTTTGACTAGAGACAACCTTCGGGAGAACTGCAGTGGATCCACTTCTTGTGAGTGAGAAGTCATCCTGTCTTGTTTTTAAGTTCCGGGAATTTTTTTTTTTTTTTTTTTTTTTTTGGTGTTCAGCATGACTCAGCTAAAGCTGACAAATATCAATAATCAAGCTTTAAAAATATATAGTCTATTCTATAACCATGTTTAGACTATAGAGTTGTTGTAAACTTAAGGATCAGTATAGTGTTTTCATCATTACACCTTCTGAATATTGTTTCCTGAGAGACCAACTAGTGTATTCCAATTCTATTTCTTTTCCTATGTCACTTTTCCCTCTCCTGTTATTTTTTCTCTTGCATTATCTTCTACTGCTTCCCTAAATTAGGAGTGGTATTCAGGCTTAAAGGTAGTATTAAATCTTTTTGTTGGCCGTTATTTTTTCCTAGATGCTTCTCTACTGAAGTGCACTATCCTCCTGGATGAATCCGGATGGATTATTTTCTGGGTGTCCTGCAAAACCCACTTTTTCCTGCGTAAAAAGTAAACCTTTTTTTGGTGTTTCTCGTATTTTCTTCTGATAGATTCATCTCCTAAGTTTTCTGTATTCTTTAAGAAGGGCCATCTGGGACATAAGATTTTGAGTCTTTCATATCTGAGAATGTCTCTATTCTATCCCAGCATTTGAATTTGGGTTGAAATCCACTTTGCCTCAGATTGTTTAAGGCATCTGTTTCATTACCTTAAAGTATCCAACATTGGCAATTTTTAGTTAAAAGTTAGCCCACAGAGTGTTTGAGAGTGTTGGAGATAACTCTTTGAAACTTTCTCATTGAAGGAGTCATTTTTTGTTATTTTGCTGGCAAAAGTTGGCCTTCTTATTTGGAATTCTTATGTCTTTTAAATCAGGGTAATTAATTATTAAGAATTATTTATTGATTTCTTTGTCCCTATTTTTTTTCTTTTCTCTAATCCTAAAATTTCTACTCATGGGAAGTTAGATCTCCTGCATTAACATTCTATGAACATTATGCTTTCTTTTATATTTTCTCTTTC
>JAQQST010000128.1:0-21441 GCA_028646485.1 Cryptoprocta ferox | reverse complement strand
GCCCACACAAAACGAGGACACACGTTAAGTGTCTCAAATGCCCTTTTCCGTCTCTTTTTCCCAGGACACCGGGCTTCCGGAGCCCTGTGCTTTTCCGTTCCCGAGGTCACCTGGGGTCCTGCAGCGTCAGGGCCACGTGGCTCCGTCACGGCGATGAGTCTTGTTGCTGCACGTAAAGCCCTGTCTCGAGACTCAAAGCTACGTTCCGGCTTTGAAGGCCGACCTGTGCATCAGGCCGAGGTTTCACGGCTTCCGCCGCGACCGTGCAAGCCGTGGGGGCAGCGCCGGCGCGGATGTGTCTTCCCGCGTCCCCGCCGCGCCTCGCGAGCGCTCGCTCTGCAGTCCGGGAACCAGGTGGGGCAGCTGGTGCCCTGACTCTCCCGGCCTCCTCTTCTTCCCCAGCCACAGGACAGACCTCCAGCTGCCCCCCTGCTTGGGCTCCCTCCCGGACCTGGGTGCGGGGGAGACCGCAGACGCGGAGGGCCGTTCCCGGCCTGTGCGGGCAGACCCTGGTCAGGCACCACGCTCGGTGGTGGACGTCGTGCGCTCAGACCGAATGAGACAAACTCCCCGTCCTGAGGGGCTCCTAAGACTTTATGTAGCGTAACGGGACACATAGCAGTGAAAATGTAATGTTGCCAAGTACAATGATAAACATACCTGGTGTGCCCACAAGGGCATTTAATTCGGCACAGGTTGGCTGTGCTCAGGGTCTGATGGAAGTCAGGGTCCTGGGTGGGTCAGACTGTGGAGTTTGAGGCTCCCATTCCATGAATGGGTTGCAGGACCCTGCCATCCCTCACTTCACGTTGGCCCTGGGGTGGCATTTCAGTGGATGACTTAGGTGTGGTTCTGTCTCCTCCCACATTCCTGGCCCAGGATCTCAGTGTCCATGTGGGCTTCGAGCAGAAGCGGGGCCTTCAGAGTGCTCAGCACCTCTGGGCAGAAGGGAAAGGAATGTGGGTCGCTCATTTCATTCAGCAGAAGACACTCGTTCTTAGGACTATGGACATCTGTGGACACGGGGGGAAGTGCAGTTTCCTATTCTCTAACTGCATGAGGGAGATTGTAGGCATTGTCCATTTAGAAACGTCACTTAACACTGGGACCCTGAGAATATATTTCTGGGTGTTGAGTAGTCTTTACAACTTCTGTCCATTTGATGCCCAAGAATGTTCACAGTGAGCATGAGATTAATCTCACTCCTCTTCTCCATACTTTCAACAGCCCAGTTAATAGCAGGCGGGGGTCCCTCACTGAGACCTGGGTAAGGATTCAGTTCGAGATTCAGATGACACTTGACCCTGAGGTTTTCAAACCTGTCTCAAATAGGGCTGAACAATCTTGCTCTGGATGTAGCTCAGGGTTGCCTTCAAAAGAAAAACCAATACACGTCCTCAGAAAGAAAAACATGTTAAAGGTCACTGAAATGCTTAAAATTAATTTAAATGTGTATTTTGAAAGTGGCAAACTGGACCCAATGTTTATTGCAGCACTCTCACGGTAGCCAAATTATGGAGGGAGCACAGATGTCCATCGGGTGATGAATGGATAAAGAGGATGTGGTGCACAGGTACACAAGGGAATATTCTCCGGCGATGAAAAAGAATGAAATGTTGGCATTTGCAACAGTGTGGATGGAATTGGAGTGTAGTATGCTGAACGAAATAAATCAGTCAGAGGAAGACAACTATATTATTTCACTCATACGGGAAATTTAGAAGCAAAAGAGATGAACGCAGGAGAAGGGAAGGAAAAAGAAAATAAGAGAAAAACAGAGAGGGAGGCAAACCATAAGAGACTCTTCGATACAGAGAACAACCTGAGGGCTGCTGGAGAGGAGGTAGGTGGGGGGGATGGGCTAGGTGGGTGATGGACATCAAGGAGGGCACTTGTTGGGATGAGCGCTGGGTGTTCCATGTAAGTGATGAGTCACTGAATTGTACTCCTGAAACCAATACTATGCTATATGTTAACTAATTTGAATTTAAATTTGAAACAAAAGTGGCAAACTGGAAATACATTGCAAAAGAAAGAGCTTCAGTCTTCCTTACCTATTTCTCTAACTTTGTACTCACCTTTGCATAGCCACTGCCCTTAACTTCCACTCCTCTCCTCTCCCTGTCCTCTCCTCTTCTCTTCTCACATCTTGCCTCTTTTTCTCCGTCACTTGCTCCTCTAAGCCCCGAAGAGCAGCTCAGTGTTTGCTGCTTTTGCTTCCCGTGCCCATCCTTCCCCATTTCCAGTTCAGTTGTTTTCCTTCGCAAGTGTTTTCCTGTCCATCCTAGTGTTAACCTATCTGGGATTTCTGTAATTCGTTATGTCCTCCTCTTCATCCATTATCCACTTCAGTAACACAAAAGAATAGTCAGCAGCAGGCGGTGAGGGGTGGGGTGGGGGAATGAGGAGGGAGAGAGAATGCATTGCAGTTACATGTTATCTTTTTCCTGGCTCAGAGGTAGTAAAATGGCCTTCCTCCCCGTGACGCTCATGTAAGATAATAGAATTTAGGGACCTACACCGTGTATTTATTCATCTGATATGCTCTTTCCGCATCTGATGTGCTCAGGTCTTGGCCATGTGTCCCACGTGCAGAATGGGGAAGCCACAGTCCCTGTGGTGGAGGAGCTGCAGGCTTGGGGGAGAAGCAGGTGAGTGGAAAGCCCGCTGAGGGCGCGTGGATAGCATCGGTGAGGCTGAGACAGGTTCACGAGACTCTCAGGTGTGACACCTGTCCCCGTGGAAGGGATCCAGAAAGGCTTTTCACTGAAGTGATGGCTTTGTTGAGAATGGTGTCGATTGTATCCAGGTAAAAATGATGAGTAAAAGCCCTGAGGGGAGAAGACGATGGTGTGTGAGAAAATTACCGGAAGACTGATACTGTAACCGCATATGGACCAAGGAATGGATGGAGCAACAAGGAAGGAGGCTGGAGGGCAAGGAATGGCTGTGTGTTGGGCTAGAGACTAATCCTGCTACGCTGAAGTGTTGTAAGCAGGCGGGTAACAGGGGCAGCTGGGACCTGTTAATAGATTGCTCCGACTGCGATGCAGAAGATGGGTTTGAATCAAACAAGAATGGGGAAGAGAGCTACGTGGGGAAGGAATGGGAACGAACGAGCGGAGATGAGGAGGCCCTGAACTAGGGCCATGGTAGTCAGCACAGAAGGGGTGAAGTGGATTCCAGAAATATTTAGTCTGTGAAGCTGGCATGCCTGGGTGTGTGTGATGGGAAAACAGCACAAAACGGGGTGGGGGAGGGAGTCAAGATAACACGAGTTACTGGCAGCCTGAAAGTACATAGAGAGGGTGATCGCTGGGGTTCACATGCTTTATGAGAAGAGGACCGCCTTGCTGGTACTTGGAGCACAACATGTGTTCTCATCCCAATGTCGATAATGAAATTACTTACGTGAAGAACTTGGCTGTAAATGTTAACTCAGGCCAAATCCAAATGGCCCTTGGGAAACACAATCACCTCTCTTTCCCCTTTCCTCTTCGTTCCTCTCCCTCGCCCTCCCCCTCCCCCTTCCCCCTTTCTTGTTTTCTTTCTTTATCTAATTCCAATTACATAGCTCTGTCCTTCCCTGCAATTTCAAATTTTGCAAACCAGAAACTTGGACCAGGTCTCTCAGGCTTGCAGTCTCCGGCCTCTGAGAGCTGTGTTATAGAGCCCTTTGCACTATATGCAAAAGTCTGTCAGAGAAGTACTCTTACAGCCATTTTCTTCACGAGGAAACCGAGAACTGTAGAAGTGTTGAGAAAATTGCTCGGGGTTCCACACCGAATTCAGACAAAGACTCTGGATTGAAACCTACTCGTTGTGTGTATACCAGGCCAATTTGCCAACAATGTGTGCCAACAGATGTCTTTGTTTAAATATTGTATTTTTATTTCTTTTTCAATACTCGCATGGATTATTAACAGTATAAAATTTATTTGAACAGAGTGCTTGGAGTACCATTATTTGTTAAAAGTAGGGTCCTCTTTCCTTCACACACATCTCTGCAAATCAAGAAATAATCAGGCCTCTTTCTGAAGTTAGTAAACCTCATCAAGTCTTCTCACCTTAAGAAAGTCCGATCCTCTTCCAGTTTATCAAACAAAAATGATAACTCAAGTAATTTATTGGTGAAAATAACTTTGGAATCTATTAGTAATACATGAGGCAAAGAGAAGCAGGTCTGAAATTGGGTCGGTAGAACTGTTGTGAATCACAGGATCCTTAGGTCATTCCCTTACTCCAGCAGGCACCACCTCTAGTTTCTAGGATTTCAACATGACAAAGAATGTTCTGGAAGCGCCCCAGCCATCCCAAGAGCATCCCTGTTCCTTCTGGCATCCCTGAAAGATGTCAGCTTCCAATGGCCATCCAGGTGACTCTAATGCTGAACCTCAGGGTGCTAGGCAGGACCAACTAACCATCCTCTGAGCTGCTCCTCTGAGCTGCTGAGAGAGAGAGACATCAGGAACTGGGCGCAACCCATGGAGGTTCCTACGTCCTCATACCCCCGTGCTGAGCCACTGAGATTCTTCCTGTACCTTTGCCCCCAGTCGAGTTGGACATACTGCAGATGGTGCACAGCATTCTTCTGGGTAAATAGCAAGAGGTGGGAAGGCTTCCTTCAGGCAGAGGAGGGCCCTTCTCGGAGGTAAGAAGCAGGGAAGGTATATCCCACTGATGCCTTCAGATTAGCAGTGATGTCAGCTGGCAGAGAGGGGAGCAGGAAAGATTGTAGCCTGAGGGGCCTTATCCACACGATGCCAGTCTCTCTTAGGTATTGTGATGTGTGCCAACAATAAGATAAGCTCTATGCCTTATCTTATTACTTTTCTACCTTTTAGGGTTCACGTTTCTTTTCTTTTGAAACAAGTTCTATCGTGGTAAGAGCACCTAACATGAGGTCACCCACTTAACAGAGTCTTAAGTGCGCAGTACACTATTGGGATCTACAGGCAAGCTGTGCTAAGCAGACTTCTAGAACTGACTCATCTCGCATAACTGAAATTTTATACCCGTTGATAAGTACCTCCTTGTTTCCCTCACCCAGTCCCTGGCAACCATGACTCTATTCCTTACCTCCATGAGTTTGGCTGTTTTAGATACCTCATTCAGGGGATTCACGCAGCATTTATCCCTCTGGACCTGGCCTATTTCTCTTGACATAACATCTTCCGGGTTTATCCATGTTGCCTCAGATGGCAGTGCTTCTTCTTTTTCATAGCTGAATAACATTCCACTGTACCTATATACCACATTTCTTTATCCATTCATCTGCTGATAGACATTTAGGTGTTGTGAGTAATGCTGAAATGAATGAGGGATTGCTGATATTTCTTCCAGATCCTGCCTGAAATTCCTTTGGGTAAATACCAGGCAAGGGATTGCTGGATCATATGGTAGTTCTATTTTTCAAGGTTGGAGGAAACTCCATACTGTTTTTCATAGTTGCTTCACCATTTTGCATTTCCACGAATAGTATACAGATGTTCCCTGTTCTCTACAACCTCACAACCTCCTCAACGTTTGTTACTGTCCTTTTTTTTTTTTCCTTATGGCAGTCATCCTAACAGGTGTGAAGTCATATCGCATGTGGTTTTGATTTGCATTTCCCTAATGATAAGTGATGTGGAGCGTCTTTACGTGTAGCTGTTGGCCGTTTATGTCTTTGATGAAATGGCTATTCATATAGATTCTCCATTTAAAAATTAAGGTTATTGGGGGCACCTAGGTGGCTCAGTCGGTGAAGCGTCAGACTTCAGCTCTCGTCATGATCTCGTGGTTCATGAGTTCCAGACCCACGTCAGGCTGTGTGCTGACAGCTCAGAGCCTGGAGCCTGCTTCAGATTCGAGGTCTCCCTTTCTCTCTGCCCCTCCCTCGCTCTCTCTCTCTCTCTCTCTCTCTCTCCCAAAAATAAACAAACATTAAAATAATAAATTAAAAATTAAGGTTATCCATTTTTTCTTGCTTTGGAATTGAAGGTGTTCCTTATATTTTGGAAATTAACTCCTTATCAGATATATGGACAGCTGTGTTTCCTGAAGACCTACCACATAAAGTGCCTTATATTAGGTATTTCGCTGAGTTTTTGCAGCAAACTTTTGAGGCAGATATAATTCCTTTTTATTTGAGGTATAATCAACAAACAGTGTTATATTAGTTTCAGGCGTACAACGTAGTGACTCAACAATTCTATACGTTACTCAGGGCTGGTCACAGTAAGTGTGCCCTTAAACACACTCACTTCTGACTGCCACCAGTTTGTTCCCTGTATTTGAGAGTTTGCTTTCATGTTTGCCTCTGTTTCCTTTGTTTTTGTTTCTTAAATTCCACATATGCGTAAAATCACACGTATTTGTCTTTCTCGGATTTTCACGTAGCATTATACCCTCCAGGTCCATCCATGTTGTTCTGAATGACAAGGTTTCGTTGTTTTTGTTTTGTTTTGCTTTGCTTCACTTTTTGTTTTTGTTTTTTTGTTTTTGATGTTGTTTTTATTGCCTGAGCAATTTTCCACTGTCTGGATTTACCACATCTCTTTTGCCCAGGCATCTATCAGTGGACACTTGGGCTGCTTCCAGATCTTGGCTATTGAAAGTAATGCTGTAATAAACATAGGAGTGTCTGTATCTTCTCAGATTAGTGTTTTTGTTCTCTTTGGGTAAATAAGCAGTGGTGGACTAACCGGATCTTATGGTCATTCCATCATTAAGTTTTTGAGGAACCACCATACTGTTTTCCGCAGTGGCTACACCAACTTATCTTCCCGCCAAAAGTACACGAGGATTCCTTTCTCTCCACATCCTCGCCAGCACTTGTTATTTCTTGTGGTTTGAGTTGAGCTATTCTGACAGGTGTGAGCTGATATCTCATTATGGTTTTGATTTGCATTTCCCTAATGATTGGTGATGTTAAGCGTCTTTTCATATGTTTGCTGGCCATCTGCATGTCTTCTTTGGAAAATGTCTGTGCAGGATGAATTCCTCTGCTAATTTTTTAAATCAGATCATTTGTTTTGTTTCATTTCGATGTTGTCTTGTATAAGTTCTTCATGTATTTCAGGTATTGACCCCTTATCAGATGTATCATTGGCAAATATGCTCTCCCATTTAGTCGGTGGCCTTTTTGTTTGGTGATGATTTCCTACCCTGTGCAAAAGCTTTTTATTTTGGCGTAGACCCAGTAGTTTAATTTTTCCCTTGTTTCCCTTGCCCGAAGAGACATTTCTAGAAAAATGTTTCTATGACTGAGGTCAAAGAAATTAGGAGGCCGGTGTACTTCTTATCTCTACTCTATAGAGACGTTAAATGATCTTTAGGGAGGTTAGGAAATATTTAAGGTCACACGGCAGTGGTGCCTACTGATGTCTGCATAACCAGGGCACTCATGTTTTCCCCACGAGGCCTAGTGAGTAATATTAGCCGAGGTGTTACTGTGGTTCAACAAATGAATACTAAGAGTTTATCGATGGGGTTTGTGTTGGCCATGTTTTATCTATCTAGGTGAAAACACCCATGAGTTGAAAGGTGGGGTAAACAGCTTATGGAGCTTCCTTCCTTGAATGTACTAAGTCTGGAAGCCCCACTGGAGGCCAATTCAGAACAGAGAGCCTCATAGAGAGTGGGGTGAGTTAACTTTCTCAGGAGGAAGCAGCACATGCTGTTTGGGGAGCATGCGGGGAAAAGCTGCGAAATGCGTGCAGTTCAGACACTGAGTCAGTTTTGAAGAAGCGAGAGAAGATGACTTTGGGTTTCTAGTGGACCACAAGTCCCACCTGGTGATGAGGGCAACAGGGAGCACATCATGTCAGTGTGTAAAGCTGCAAGTGTGGAGACTTTGGGAGAGGCCGAGCCAGTGGCCTAGAAAACAAGGATTGTGCTGTCCTGTTGAAGGCCATTAATGGACCCACGTAACAACATGCCTAGCCTGGGGCTGTCAGCACCTAGGAACCAAGATAAGATATTGGGCCTGTTCAAGCCAATAAATTGTCGAGAAGAGCCTGGAGACCAGTAGGACGTGGTCAAAAGGGTTAGTTGTGAAGGAAAACTGTGGGTGAGGGTTACGGTATGGCCAGGCTGCAGGGCCGGCTCACCCTACTGTCTACTCCGCTCTCAAAGGGAACAACGTCTTTGTTATTGCTGGGCAGGTGGAACTGAATGGGGCAGGAAGTCTTACATTTAAGGTGTGGGGGAGCCAGGGAGCAGGGGAGGCACCACCTCTGACTATGGAAGAGCATCACGGCTGCCAAAGAATGTCTCATGTTCCCTAACTGCCACATGACACTGGCATGGGAGGGCGAGACGAGGTCCCAGGTGACTCACTGAGTCTTCCCCAGTGAGGGTGAGGAAGATCCTGGACAAGGAAGTTTGGTGATATCCGCATGAGTGTGGCAAGTCATTTCTGAGATTGCGTGCAGATGGTAATTTGGTTGGGAAATAAGTGCATCATCCCAGTCCTGGACTGTCCCCTGCATGGGCCCGCCTGGCCCTTATAAAAGGACCTCTCCACCACACTGGTGCTATCTTCTGGAGACACTGAGGCATACATCTCCTTTGAAGCCTCTGGTGAGTACAGGTCTTAGCGATCTTTTTTGGCACTTGGATCGTGTTAGGATTTAATCTGGGAGAACAAGGCACCATTTGTTTTAGCCCATCAAAGCTCATGCATGGGGAGAAGAAGATCGTGAGGTTTGGGGGATACCTTTTAGCCAGTATTTGGTAGGTGGCCATGAAGATCATGACAGAAATGCAGTCAGAGGTACAGTCCTAGGCTGACTGACAACGAGAGAGACGAGGTGCTGTCCTTTGGCCTGTTCCACGCACGTTCCAGGTGCGTCCCTCTCAGACCTCAGTCCCCTTGAGTGCTGGGTGGGAGGCTGGGCAGTCCTCCTCAGAAGCCCGGGGCTCAGAACCCCAGGCAGGTCAGTGAGACCGGCAACCAACCAGGGCTCAGGAAGCTGTCAGTAGAGGTCTGTTTGGGGATTGGCTAGAAGTTTCATATCTGGGTTCTTCTTCTCCACATGATGCCTGTACTCACACAGCACACAGGCCCTCATGTCTGTACAACATGATAGAATGAAACATTAACCGGAAACGGCCAAAGAGCTAGGGTAAGAGGTGCTCAGAGGGAAGGGTGAAGGAGCTCCACAGAGTCATACAGACAGTGTTAGGGAGCAGAGGGTCCTTGCAGGCTGGAGGGTCCGTAGCCCAGCTCGTCGTTGTGCCGGCAGGGCTGCCTGTGTTAAGAACGCTGTTGTCTGTTTGCATCTCAGGCTCCTTGCTGCCCAGGAACGATGTCTTATCAACAGCAGCAGTGCAAGCAGCCCTGCCAGCCACCTCCCGTGTGCCCTCCCCCAAAGTGTCCGGAGCCATGTCCTCCTCCTCCATGCCCCCCTGTGCCGTGCCCCCCAGCCCCCTGCCAGCAGAAGTGCCCTCCTGTGCAGCCGAGTCCCCCCTGCCAGCAGCAGTGCCCACCCAAGAGCAAGTGACAACAGCAGGATGCATCATGACCACGAAACAACAAGACGCAGGCTCTCCTGTGGATGTCTCAGGACCCCATCCCCTTCCCTTCAGCCACGAGGACAGAATGCATCTTCCCTGACCTGCCACCTGGGTTGACAGCAGACAGAGAAAAGGCTGAGTTCCCGAAGCTGATACCACGTTGTGGGAAGATGAGCAGTGGGGTCGTGGCCTAATCACACTTTGCCATCTGTCTGTCTGTGATCTGGGTGGTGATCTCTCCCCTGTGAGCCTGTTGGTGTCCCTATTCTTTTGCTTCTCCAATAAAGCACCTGCGTCATGGTCAAGTCCACATTACTTTTGTTTGTAATTTCTTCTGTCCACGACACCACATGAATGTTCCTTTCCATTCCTATTGAAATACTTATTGGAGTCAAACTTTCCCATCACTGAGTTCAGTTTTGCCAGGAACGTGTCTTGTGGAATGGGTACATCAAATGATTCTCTTCTACCGGTTTTAAACTCATGTATAGCTCTTTCTGGTTTGTATGACCCTGAAAACAATTACTTAAACTCTATCAGCTTCAGTTTCCTCATCTGTAAAAAGTAGGAAAGAATGTTTTCTGCTCAGTGCCCTCACAGAAATTAACTAGTTCACAAGTGTTTCCCGAGTATCTGCCACAAGCCAGGCAAGCAGTCTTCCATGTACTACAGAGATGATCATAGTGGCCCCCAAATCCTTGAGGGGAGCGCGCGCACACACACACACACACACACACACACACAACCAACAATTGTGATTTAGTGATTCGTGGGTAAATTTTAGAGAAAATTGTTTAGAAAGCCTCTTCCTAAGTGACTTTTGTGAAAGACCTGAATGAATAGAAGTGTGAGCCATGAATGAATGTATAGGGGTACATCAGGGTTGTTTACATGAGTGCTCATTTATAATTATTCACCTTGTACAGCTAGAGTTCATGAACGTTCTGAATGTGTTGGTTATGTTCCTCCCAAAAGAAGGGTTTTTATTTTTTGGTTTCTTGAAGACATAACAGGAAAAACTCTATCACAACAAATTCAGGCCAGAGCTCTTTTCATGAGTGTAAACTTAACCCTTCACCATTCTTATTAGTGTTTGGAGCACAGCAGGAACAAAAGTCCCTATGCACTTTGTTTACCTAAAATTTGACAAAAATTAAGTCGAGTAGATTTCTCCAAAAGATGGAAAACCTCATAGAACTACTTTTCATGGGGTCAACCCCTCAGGATACGCTTTCTTTTTGAAAAAGGGTTTTGATTTATTCCTCAGCTTTTAACCCTTTTTGGAAATACTTTTTAAACACTGAATGTACTTTCTTTAGAAGTGCTACACAATAGAACTTGTATATGATAGTTGAGAATTACATAGATGTAACTTTTAGGCCTTTGGCCACCAGCATTATATGGTGGTCAACCTTTGAACAAATCCCAGAATCATTACTACATCCTTGAGACCTTCCCTCTCTCACCTCATAAGGAGACAAGTGTCCCCTAGATACTGTCCTCCCCATATCCCTGTTGTTACTTTGCTGTACGTTGGAACTTGCCATCTCCTCCCATTGGAAGGATGTACCCCTGATACATTTTTGGCTCACACTTCTATTCATTCAGGTCTTTCACAAAAGTCACTTAGGAAGAGGCTTTCTAAACAATTTTCTCTAAAATTTACCCACGAATCACTAAATCACAATTGTTGGTTGTGTGTGTGTGTGTGTGTGTGTGTGTGTGCGCGCGCTCCCCTCAAGGATTTGGGGGCCACTATGATCATCTCTGTAGTACATGGAAGACTGCTTGCCTGGCTTGTGGCAGATACTCGGGAAACACTTGTGAACTAGTTAATTTCTGTGAGGGCACTGAGCAGAAAACATTCTTTCCTACTTTTTACAGATGAGGAAACTGAAGCTGATAGAGTTTAAGTAATTGTTTTCAGGGTCATACAAACCAGAAAGAGCTATACATGAGTTTAAAACCGGTAGAAGAGAATCATTTGATGTACCCATTCCACAAGACACGTTCCTGGCAAAACTGAACTCAGTGATGGGAAAGTTTGACTCCAATAAGTATTTCAATAGGAATGGAAAGGAACATTCATGTGGTGTCGTGGACAGAAGAAATTACAAACAAAAGTAATGTGGACTTGACCATGACGCAGGTGCTTTATTGGAGAAGCAAAAGAATAGGGACACCAACAGGCTCACAGGGGAGAGATCACCACCCAGATCACAGACAGACAGATGGCAAAGTGTGATTAGGCCACGACCCCACTGCTCATCTTCCCACAACGTGGTATCAGCTTCGGGAACTCAGCCTTTTCTCTGTCTGCTGTCAACCCAGGTGGCAGGTCAGGGAAGATGCATTCTGTCCTCGTGGCTGAAGGGAAGGGGATGGGGTCCTGAGACATCCACAGGAGAGCCTGCGTCTTGTTGTTTCGTGGTCATGATGCATCCTGCTGTTGTCACTTGCTCTTGGGTGGGCACTGCTGCTGGCAGGGGGGACTCGGCTGCACAGGAGGGCACTTCTGCTGGCAGGGGGCTGGGGGGCACGGCACAGGGGGGCATGGAGGAGGAGGACATGGCTCCGGACACTTTGGGGGAGGGCACACGGGAGGTGGCTGGCAGGGCTGCTTGCACTGCTGCTGTTGATAAGACATCGTTCCTGGGCAGCAAGGAGCCTGAGATGCAAACAGACAACAGCGTTCTTAACACAGGCAGCCCTGCCGGCACAACGACGAGCTGGGCTACGGACCCTCCAGCCTGCAAGGACCCTCTGCTCCCTAACACTGTCTGTATGACTCTGTGGAGCTCCTTCACCCTTCCCTCTGAGCACCTCTTACCCTAGCTCTTTGGCCGTTTCCGGTTAATGTTTCATTCTATCATGTTGTACAGACATGAGGGCCTGTGTGCTGTGTGAGTACAGGCATCATGTGGAGAAGAAGAACCCAGATATGAAACTTCTAGCCAATCCCCAAACAGACCTCTACTGACAGCTTCCTGAGCCCTGGTTGGTTGCCGGTCTCACTGACCTGCCTGGGGTTCTGAGCCCCGGGCTTCTGAGGAGGACTGCCCAGCCTCCCACCCAGCACTCAAGGGGACTGAGGTCTGAGAGGGACGCACCTGGAACGTGCGTGGAACAGGCCAAAGGACAGCACCTCGTCTCTCTCGTTGTCAGTCAGCCTAGGACTGTACCTCTGACTGCATTTCTGTCATGATCTTCATGGCCACCTACCAAATACTGGCTAAAAGGTATCCCCCAAACCTCACGATCTTCTTCTCCCCATGCATGAGCTTTGATGGGCTAAAACAAATGGTGCCTTGTTCTCCCAGATTAAATCCTAACACGATCCAAGTGCCAAAAAAGATCGCTAAGACCTGTACTCACCAGAGGCTTCAAAGGAGATGTATGCCTCAGTGTCTCCAGAAGATAGCACCAGTGTGGTGGAGAGGTCCTTTTATAAGGGCCAGGCGGGCCCATGCAGGGGACAGTCCAGGACTGGGATGATGCACTTATTTCCCAACCAAATTACCATCTGCACGCAATCTCAGAAATGACTTGCCACACTCATGCGGATATCACCAAACTTCCTTGTCCAGGATCTTCCTCACCCTCACTGGGGAAGACTCAGTGAGTCACCTGGGACCTCGTCTCGCCCTCCCATGCCAGTGTCATGTGGCAGTTAGGGAACATGAGACATTCTTTGGCAGCCGTGATGCTCTTCCATAGTCAGAGGTGGTGCCTCCCCTGCTCCCTGGCTCCCCCACACCTTAAATGTAAGACTTCCTGCCCCATTCAGTTCCACCTGCCCAGCAATAACAAAGACGTTGTTCCCTTTGAGAGCGGAGTAGACAGTAGGGTGAGCCGGCCCTGCAGCCTGGCCATACCGTAACCCTCACCCACAGTTTTCCTTCACAACTAACCCTTTTGACCACGTCCTACTGGTCTCCAGGCTCTTCTCGACAATTTATTGGCTTGAACAGGCCCAATATCTTATCTTGGTTCCTAGGTGCTGACAGCCCCAGGCTAGGCATGTTGTTACGTGGGTCCATTAATGGCCTTCAACAGGACAGCACAATCCTTGTTTTCTAGGCCACTGGCTCGGCCTCTCCCAAAGTCTCCACACTTGCAGCTTTACACACTGACATGATGTGCTCCCTGTTGCCCTCATCACCAGGTGGGACTTGTGGTCCACTAGAAACCCAAAGTCATCTTCTCTCGCTTCTTCAAAACTGACTCAGTGTCTGAACTGCACGCATTTCGCAGCTTTTCCCCGCATGCTCCCCAAACAGCATGTGCTGCTTCCTCCTGAGAAAGTTAACTCACCCCACTCTCTATGAGGCTCTCTGTTCTGAATTGGCCTCCAGTGGGGCTTCCAGACTTAGTACATTCAAGGAAGGAAGCTCCATAAGCTGTTTACCCCACCTTTCAACTCATGGGTGTTTTCACCTAGATAGATAAAACATGGCCAACACAAACCCCATCGATAAACTCTTAGTATTCATTTGTTGAACCACAGTAACACCTCGGCTAATATTACTCACTAGGCCTCGTGGGGAAAACATGAGTGCCCTGGTTATGCAGACATCAGTAGGCACCACTGCCGTGTGACCTTAAATATTTCCTAACCTCCCTAAAGATCATTTAACGTCTCTATAGAGTAGAGATAAGAAGTACACCGGCCTCCTAATTTCTTTGACCTCAGTCATAGAAACATTTTTCTAGAAATGTCTCTTCGGGCAAGGGAAACAAGGGAAAAATTAAACTACTGGGTCTACGCCAAAATAAAAAGCTTTTGCACAGGGTAGGAAATCATCACCAAACAAAAAGGCCACCGACTAAATGGGAGAGCATATTTGCCAATGATACATCTGATAAGGGGTCAATACCTGAAATACATGAAGAACTTATACAAGACAACATCGAAATGAAACAAAACAAATGATCTGATTTAAAAAATTAGCAGAGGAATTCATCCTGCACAGACATTTTCCAAAGAAGACATGCAGATGGCCAGCAAACATATGAAAAGACGCTTAACATCACCAATCATTAGGGAAATGCAAATCAAAACCATAATGAGATATCAGCTCACACCTGTCAGAATAGCTCAACTCAAACCACAAGAAATAACAAGTGCTGGCGAGGATGTGGAGAGAAAGGAATCCTCGTGTACTTTTGGCGGGAAGATAAGTTGGTGTAGCCACTGCGGAAAACAGTATGGTGGTTCCTCAAAAACTTAATGATGGAATGACCATAAGATCCGGTTAGTCCACCACTGCTTATTTACCCAAAGAGAACAAAAACACTAATCTGAGAAGATACAGACACTCCTATGTTTATTACAGCATTACTTTCAATAGCCAAGATCTGGAAGCAGCCCAAGTGTCCACTGATAGATGCCTGGGCAAAAGAGATGTGGTAAATCCAGACAGTGGAAAATTGCTCAGGCAATAAAAACAACATCAAAAACAAAAAAACAAAAACAAAAAGTGAAGCAAAGCAAAACAAAACAAAAACAACGAAACCTTGTCATTCAGAACAACATGGATGGACCTGGAGGGTATAATGCTACGTGAAAATCCGAGAAAGACAAATACGTGTGATTTTACGCATATGTGGAATTTAAGAAACAAAAACAAAGGAAACAGAGGCAAACATGAAAGCAAACTCTCAAATACAGGGAACAAACTGGTGGCAGTCAGAAGTGAGTGTGTTTAAGGGCACACTTACTGTGACCAGCCCTGAGTAACGTATAGAATTGTTGAGTCACTACGTTGTACGCCTGAAACTAATATAACACTGTTTGTTGATTATACCTCAAATAAAAAGGAATTATATCTGCCTCAAAAGTTTGCTGCAAAAACTCAGCGAAATACCTAATATAAGGCACTTTATGTGGTAGGTCTTCAGGAAACACAGCTGTCCATATATCTGATAAGGAGTTAATTTCCAAAATATAAGGAACACCTTCAATTCCAAAGCAAGAAAAAATGGATAACCTTAATTTTTAATTTATTATTTTAATGTTTGTTTATTTTTGGGAGAGAGAGAGAGAGAGAGAGAGAGAGCGAGGGAGGGGCAGAGAGAAAGGGAGACCTCGAATCTGAAGCAGGCTCCAGGCTCTGAGCTGTCAGCACACAGCCTGACGTGGGTCTGGAACTCATGAACCACGAGATCATGACGAGAGCTGAAGTCTGACGCTTCACCGACTGAGCCACCTAGGTGCCCCCAATAACCTTAATTTTTAAATGGAGAATCTATATGAATAGCCATTTCATCAAAGACATAAACGGCCAACAGCTACACGTAAAGACGCTCCACATCACTTATCATTAGGGAAATGCAAATCAAAACCACATGCGATATGACTTCACACCTGTTAGGATGACTGCCATAAGGAAAAAAAAAAAAGGACAGTAACAAACGTTGAGGAGGTTGTGAGGTTGTAGAGAACAGGGAACATCTGTATACTATTCGTGGAAATGCAAAATGGTGAAGCAACTATGAAAAACAGTATGGAGTTTCCTCCAACCTTGAAAAATAGAACTACCATATGATCCAGCAATCCCTTGCCTGGTATTTACCCAAAGGAATTTCAGGCAGGATCTGGAAGAAATATCAGCAATCCCTCATTCATTTCAGCATTACTCACAACACCTAAATGTCTATCAGCAGATGAATGGATAAAGAAATGTGGTATATAGGTACAGTGGAATGTTATTCAGCTATGAAAAAGAAGAAGCACTGCCATCTGAGGCAACATGGATAAACCCGGAAGATGTTATGTCAAGAGAAATAGGCCAGGTCCAGAGGGATAAATGCTGCGTGAATCCCCTGAATGAGGTATCTAAAACAGCCAAACTCATGGAGGTAAGGAATAGAGTCATGGTTGCCAGGGACTGGGTGAGGGAAACAAGGAGGTACTTATCAACGGGTATAAAATTTCAGTTATGCGAGATGAGTCAGTTCTAGAAGTCTGCTTAGCACAGCTTGCCTGTAGATCCCAATAGTGTACTGCGCACTTAAGACTCTGTTAAGTGGGTGACCTCATGTTAGGTGCTCTTACCACGATAGAACTTGTTTCAAAAGAAAAGAAACGTGAACCCTAAAAGGTAGAAAAGTAATAAGATAAGGCATAGAGCTTATCTTATTGTTGGCACACATCACAATACCTAAGAGAGACTGGCATCGTGTGGATAAGGCCCCTCAGGCTACAATCTTTCCTGCTCCCCTCTCTGCCAGCTGACATCACTGCTAATCTGAAGGCATCAGTGGGATATACCTTCCCTGCTTCTTACCTCCGAGAAGGGCCCTCCTCTGCCTGAAGGAAGCCTTCCCACCTCTTGCTATTTACCCAGAAGAATGCTGTGCACCATCTGCAGTATGTCCAACTCGACTGGGGGCAAAGGTACAGGAAGAATCTCAGTGGCTCAGCACGGGGGTATGAGGACGTAGGAACCTCCATGGGTTGCGCCCAGTTCCTGATGTCTCTCTCTCTCAGCAGCTCAGAGGAGCAGCTCAGAGGATGGTTAGTTGGTCCTGCCTAGCACCCTGAGGTTCAGCATTAGAGTCACCTGGATGGCCATTGGAAGCTGACATCTTTCAGGGATGCCAGAAGGAACAGGGATGCTCTTGGGATGGCTGGGGCGCTTCCAGAACATTCTTTGTCATGTTGAAATCCTAGAAACTAGAGGTGGTGCCTGCTGGAGTAAGGGAATGACCTAAGGATCCTGTGATTCACAACAGTTCTACCGACCCAATTTCAGACCTGCTTCTCTTTGCCTCATGTATTACTAATAGATTCCAAAGTTATTTTCACCAATAAATTACTTGAGTTATCATTTTTGTTTGATAAACTGGAAGAGGATCGGACTTTCTTAAGTTGAGAAGACTTGATGAGGTTTACTAACTTCAGAAAGAGGCCTGATTATTTCTTGATTTGCAGAGATGTGTGTGAAGGAAAGAGGACCCTACTTTTAACAAATAATGGTACTCCAAGCACTCTGTTCAAATAAATTTTATACTGTTAATAATCCATGCGAGTATTGAAAAAGAAATAAAAATACAATATTTAAACAAAGACATCTGTTGGCACACATTGTTGGCAAATTGGCCTGGTATACACACAACGAGTAGGTTTCAATCCAGAGTCTTTGTCTGAATTCGGTGTGGAACCCCGAGCAATTTTCTCAACACTTCTACAGTTCTCGGTTTCCTCGTGAAGAAAATGGCTGTAAGAGTACTTCTCTGACAGACTTTTGCATATAGTGCAAAGGGCTCTATAACACAGCTCTCAGAGGCCGGAGACTGCAAGCCTGAGAGACCTGGTCCAAGTTTCTGGTTTGCAAAATTTGAAATTGCAGGGAAGGACAGAGCTATGTAATTGGAATTAGATAAAGAAAGAAAACAAGAAAGGGGGAAGGGGGAGGGGGAGGGCGAGGGAGAGGAACGAAGAGGAAAGGGGAAAGAGAGGTGATTGTGTTTCCCAAGGGCCATTTGGATTTGGCCTGAGTTAACATTTACAGCCAAGTTCTTCACGTAAGTAATTTCATTATCGACATTGGGATGAGAACACATGTTGTGCTCCAAGTACCAGCAAGGCGGTCCTCTTCTCATAAAGCATGTGAACCCCAGCGATCACCCTCTCTATGTACTTTCAGGCTGCCAGTAACTCGTGTTATCTTGACTCCCTCCCCCACCCCGTTTTGTGCTGTTTTCCCATCACACACACCCAGGCATGCCAGCTTCACAGACTAAATATTTCTGGAATCCACTTCACCCCTTCTGTGCTGACTACCATGGCCCTAGTTCAGGGCCTCCTCATCTCCGCTCGTCCGTTCCCATTCCTTCCCCACGTAGCTCTCTTCCCCATTCTTGTTTGATTCAAACCCATCTTCTGCATCGCAGTCGGAGCAATCTATTAACAGGTCCCAGCTGCCCCTGTTACCCGCCTGCTTACAACACTTCAGCGTAGCAGGATTAGTCTCTAGCCCAACACACAGCCATTCCTTGCCCTCCAGCCTCCTTCCTTGTTGCTCCATCCATTCCTTGGTCCATATGCGGTTACAGTATCAGTCTTCCGGTAATTTTCTCACACACCATCGTCTTCTCCCCTCAGGGCTTTTACTCATCATTTTTACCTGGATACAATCGACACCATTCTCAACAAAGCCATCACTTCAGTGAAAAGCCTTTCTGGATCCCTTCCACGGGGACAGGTGTCACACCTGAGAGTCTCGTGAACCTGTCTCAGCCTCACCGATGCTATCCACGCGCCCTCAGCGGGCTTTCCACTCACCTGCTTCTCCCCCAAGCCTGCAGCTCCTCCACCACAGGGACTGTGGCTTCCCCATTCTGCACGTGGGACACATGGCCAAGACCTGAGCACATCAGATGCGGAAAGAGCATATCAGATGAATAAATACACGGTGTAGGTCCCTAAATTCTATTATCTTACATGAGCGTCACGGGGAGGAAGGCCATTTTACTACCTCTGAGCCAGGAAAAAGATAACATGTAACTGCAATGCATTCTCTCTCCCTCCTCATTCCCCCACCCCACCCCTCACCGCCTGCTGCTGACTATTCTTTTGTGTTACTGAAGTGGATAATGGATGAAGAGGAGGACATAACGAATTACAGAAATCCCAGATAGGTTAACACTAGGATGGACAGGAAAACACTTGCGAAGGAAAACAACTGAACTGGAAATGGGGAAGGATGGGCACGGGAAGCAAAAGCAGCAAACACTGAGCTGCTCTTCGGGGCTTAGAGGAGCAAGTGACGGAGAAAAAGAGGCAAGATGTGAGAAGAGAAGAGGAGAGGACAGGGAGAGGAGAGGAGTGGAAGTTAAGGGCAGTGGCTATGCAAAGGTGAGTACAAAGTTAGAGAAATAGGTAAGGAAGACTGAAGCTCTTTCTTTTGCAATGTATTTCCAGTTTGCCACTTTTGTTTCAAATTTAAATTCAAATTAGTTAACATATAGCATAGTATTGGTTTCAGGAGTACAATTCAGTGACTCATCACTTACATGGAACACCCAGCGCTCATCCCAACAAGTGCCCTCCTTGATGTCCATCACCCACCTAGCCCATCCCCCCCACCTACCTCCTCTCCAGCAGCCCTCAGGTTGTTCTCTGTATCGAAGAGTCTCTTATGGTTTGCCTCCCTCTCTGTTTTTCTCTTATTTTCTTTTTCCTTCCCTTCTCCTGCGTTCATCTCTTTTGCTTCTAAATTTCCCGTATGAGTGAAATAATATAGTTGTCTTCCTCTGACTGATTTATTTCGTTCAGCATACTACACTCCAATTCCATCCACACTGTTGCAAATGCCAACATTTCATTCTTTTTCATCGCCGGAGAATATTCCCTTGTGTACCTGTGCACCACATCCTCTTTATCCATTCATCACCCGATGGACATCTGTGCTCCCTCCATAATTTGGCTACCGTGAGAGTGCTGCAATAAACATTGGGTCCAGTTTGCCACTTTCAAAATACACATTTAAATTAATTTTAAGCATTTCAGTGACCTTTAACATGTTTTTCTTTCTGAGGACGTGTATTGGTTTTTCTTTTGAAGGCAACCCTGAGCTACATCCAGAGCAAGATTGTTCAGCCCTATTTGAGACAGGTTTGAAAACCTCAGGGTCAAGTGTCATCTGAATCTCGAACTGAATCCTTACCCAGGTCTCAGTGAGGGACCCCCGCCTGCTATTAACTGGGCTGTTGAAAGTATGGAGAAGAGGAGTGAGATTAATCTCATGCTCACTGTGAACATTCTTGGGCATCAAATGGACAGAAGTTGTAAAGACTACTCAACACCCAGAAATATATTCTCAGGGTCCCAGTGTTAAGTGACGTTTCTAAATGGACAATGCCTACAATCTCCCTCATGCAGTTAGAGAATAGGAAACTGCACTTCCCCCCGTGTCCACAGATGTCCATAGTCCTAAGAACGAGTGTCTTCTGCTGAATGAAATGAGCGACCCACATTCCTTTCCCTTCTGCCCAGAGGTGCTGAGCACTCTGAAGGCCCCGCTTCTGCTCGAAGCCCACATGGACACTGAGATCCTGGGCCAGGAATGTGGGAGGAGACAGAACCACACCTAAGTCATCCACTGAAATGCCACCCCAGGGCCAACGTGAAGTGAGGGATGGCAGGGTCCTGCAACCCATTCATGGAATGGGAGCCTCAAACTCCACAGTCTGACCCACCCAGGACCCTGACTTCCATCAGACCCTGAGCACAGCCAACCTGTGCCGAATTAAATGCCCTTGTGGGCACACCAGGTATGTTTATCATTGTACTTGGCAACATTACATTTTCACTGCTATGTGTCCCGTTACGCTACATAAAGTCTTAGGAGCCCCTCAGGACGGGGAGTTTGTCTCATTCGGTCTGAGCGCACGACGTCCACCACCGAGCGTGGTGCCTGACCAGGGTCTGCCCGCACAGGCCGCGAACGGCCCTCCGCGTCTGCGGTCTCCCCCGCACCCAGGTCCGGGAGGGAGCCCAAGCAGGGGGGCAGCTGGAGGTCTGTCCTGTGGCTGGGGAAGAAGAGGAGGCCGGGAGAGTCAGGGCACCAGCTGCCCCACCTGGTTCCCGGACTGCAGAGCGAGCGCTCGCGAGGCGCGGCGGGGACGCGGGAAGACACATCCGCGCCGGCGCTGCCCCCACGGCTTGCACGGTCGCGGCGGAAGCCGTGAAACCTCGGCCTGATGCACAGGTCGGCCTTCAAAGCCGGAACGTAGCTTTGAGTCTCGAGACAGGGCTTTACGTGCAGCAACAAGACTCATCGCCGTGACGGAGCCACGTGGCCCTGACGCTGCAGGACCCCAGGTGACCTCGGGAACGGAAAAGCACAGGGCTCCGGAAGCCCGGTGTCCTGGGAAAAAGAGACGGAAAAGGGCATTTGAGACACTTAACGTGTGTCCTCGTTTTGTGTGGGC
>JAQQST010000127.1:0-21712 GCA_028646485.1 Cryptoprocta ferox | reverse complement strand
GGTATCAGAGAGCTATTCACACAGGCAAACAGGGCTTCAAGCACAAGATTGGAGCTCCGTGAAAAAGCTCCCGGGGCGGCAGTACAAGGAGAATTACGGTAAGCGCCAACCCCTGGCGAATCTCCACTCAGGATCCAGGATACCTAGGAGTATGCCTCTTCCTGGTCTTAGTCCCCCTTTAGCACAGTGCAGACGCCAAAGGAATCTGCCTCCCGCACTCGTGACCCCGATAGGCCCCGTCCCAAAGAAAAACCCTCGAGGCTGTCAGGAGCAAGAACATAGAGACCCTTTCTGAGGGGTCACAGCTCCCGACTCCTTTCTTTTGCTATTCTCTTTTTTTAAGTTATTCTTTCTTTCCAGGAATGGCTATTGATTCACAACGAAATGCCACAGCTACACGAAAACATTGCCCACATTGCAATCTCAATGCAAACAGTCCAATGCAACCCCAGTCATTCAAAGAGCCATTCCAATTACGAATCAAATGCAACTGAATTTGGAATCATCTCTCTACATCCAGCAAAGAAATTCCAATGGTTCACAGGAGAAAATACAAACTCAGTAGTGTGGTATCGATGTTTGCAAAAGGCAAGTGCGTAATTTGCCTTTTTTTCTTACGTCATCTCCACCCCCAAGGGGGGGTTCAAACTCACGCGCGCCAAGATGAAGAGGCGCACGCTCCTCGGACGCCGTCAGTCAGGCGCCCCAGAAACCATTTCTCTTTCTGAAACTCGTGTGAGTGTACTGGGACGTGATGTTCTATTCTCTTTCACACCGTCGTCACGTGGGGCGCCTGATGGCCCAATGACTTGAGCCTCTGAGTCCTGCTTTTGGCACAGCTCATGACCTCTTTGATGGGATCGAGCCTCCGGTGGCTTCCGCATGGAGCCCCTTTAGGATTCTGTCTCTCTGTCTCTCTCGCTCTCTATTTCCCTCTGCCTCTCCCCGACATGCACTCTCACTGGACAATAATGACAATGGTAATAAATAATAATAATAAACTCTAGGTTTTCTCTGTATATTTACAACTACGGGTGGTTTGTTGTCTTACATTTTATGTGTTTGTCACATTAATCTGAGACATAGACCCGCTGAGTCTGTCCCTGAGTCCTTGTTCTCTGTGGTGATTCAGAACAGGGAAAGGCCCTCAGCCGTTTGCTGCATCTAGACAATCCACAGGAAGTGTCTCGCCCACTTGCATCTTACATTTTGGAATCTCATGGGTCTCAGGAGATCCTTGCCGCTTACCCTCAGTAGGGCGGAAAGGCGGGGGGAGGTGGGCGGGAATACTGACATAGCATAAAGAACAAAAGGAAATAGGGAAAGAGATCCACTGGGCGAAGCAGCAAAAGGCCAGTCATGATGGGGAAGAGCCAGTTAAGAGTCCAGTTCCAAAGCCTGGCTCGCCGTGTGTCCTGGACCAAGGCATGAACCCGTCCCTCAGTGTTATTCTCAACGACATACTCGACATCAACAAAATGCCACAGCTACAAAAAAAAAATTCCCCACATTGCAATCTCACTGCAAATAGTCCAGTACAACCCCAGATGTTCAAAAACCAATTCAAGTTACTAACCAAGAGTAACTGAATTTTTGAACACCTTTCGATATCCAGCAAAGAAATTGAAAAGGTTCACAGGAAAAAATACAAACTGAGTGTTCTGGTATCGATGTTTAAAACAGGCAATTGGTTAAATTGACTTTTTTAGATCATGTATACAACCATTGTGGGGTTCCATCTCACGCCCATTGTGGGGTGGAACTCCTGAACCCGGAGATCATGACCTGAAGCAAAATCGGAAGCTTAACACAATGAACCAACCAGGTGCCCCGGGATTGTTTGTTTTCTCAAGGGATGAAACTCATAGTAGCTGGATCAGCTTCTTTAGAGCCTAGGGTGATAGAACTGTGGAATTGCAAACCTGCCGGGCAGATTCCTAAGAACGAATCTTCATATCGGAATATCCAAATTCTAAATTTCTCATCTTACAGATGTGGACCAACATCCAGAAAAGTCAGCGACGTGTCCAATACTCACTCTCAGCTAGTTGCTGCCTTGCCCCGGCTGGCTGATTTTCAGAAAGCCTATCTTGGATGACATACGATGCTGGAGGTTTGGAAAGACGTGAGATGAATGTTGGGGGCGCATAAACACCAGGACGGCTCAGCAAGTCTGAGATAGAATATCTTTGCCTAGGCAGGAAAGACCCCCTCCTGGTCGTGACAGAGGGCTATTCACACAGGCAAACAGGGCTTTAGGCACAAGATTGGAGCTCCCTGAAAAAGCGCCCGGGGCGGCAGTACAAGGAGAGTTATGGTAAATGCCAACCACCTGGGTATCTCCAGGCAGGATTCAGGATATCTAGGAGTATGCCACTTGCTGGTCTTAGTCCCCCTTTAGCACAGTGCAGACTCCAAATGATGCAGCCTCCAGCACCTGTTCCCCAGATAGGCCACTTCTCAAAGAAAAACCCTCGAGGCTGTCATGAGGAAGGACTTTGAGACCCATTCTGAAGGTTCACAGCTCCGACTCCTTTCTTTTGGTTTTCCCTTCTTTTTAAGTTATTCTTTCTTTTCAGGAATGGCTATTGATTCACAACGACATCCTCGTCGTCAACAAAGTGCCACATCTCCAAAAAAAATTGCCCACATTGCAATCTCAATGCAAACAGTCCAATGCAACCCCAGTTGTTCAAAAAGCCATTCAAATTACAAACCAAGAGCAACTGAATTTTGAAACATCTGTCTACATCCAGCAAAGAAATTCAAATGGTCCACAGGAAAAAATACAAACTCAGTGGTCTGGTATCGATGTTTAAAAAACGCAAGTGCTTAAATTGCCATTTTTTACGTCATCTCCACAACCATCGTGGGGCTCCATCTCACGCTCCCCAAGATGTGGAACGTGGCACTGGCCTCCTGGCTTCCCGCTTTCACCTATTCTCTCCTGGATGATCATTCTCCACGAGGAAGCCATAACAAGCTGATGATCACAATGTCCACTCGACCTAGTTGTGCCGATGACTCTAACTTGTATAGTGCTTGTCCCTCTGTTTGTCCTAGAATAGGCATTTAATCCCTGGTCACGATTACTGCATTTTTCTTGGTTCATGTTTCGTGTTTTCAGAGAGCGCCTGCAGTTAGGGGAGGGGCAGAGGGAGTGAGACAAGGATCCAAAGCCGGCTCCATGCTGCCAGCAGAGAGCCCACAGTGGGGCGAATTCCTGAACCCCGAGATCATGACCTGAGCCAAATTCGGACGCTTAACCGATAGAGCCACACCGGCGCCCAAGGGTTTGTTGGTTTTCTCATGGGAGCAAACTCATAGCAGCTGGATCAGCTTCTTTGGAGCCTAGAGTGATAGAACTGTGGAATTGCAACCCTGCCGGGCAGATTCCTAAGAACAAATCTTCATATCTGAATGTACAAATTCTCAATATCTCATGTTACAGATGTGGACCAACGTCCAGAAGAATCAGGGACGTGTCCAATACTCACTCCCAGCTAGTTGCTGCCTTGCCCTGGCTGGCTGATTTTCAGAACGCCTGTCTTTGATGATATATGATGTTGGAGGCTTTGATAGAAGTGAGAAGTGTGTTCAGGGCAAATAAACACTAGGAAGGTTCTGCGAGGCTGAGATGAAATATCTTTGCCTAGGCAGGAGAGACCTCTACTGGTGATGACAGAGTGCTATTCACACAGGCAAACAGGGCTTCAAGCACAAGATTGGAGCTCCATGAAAATGCTTGGGGCGGCAGTACATGGAGAATTACGGTAAGGGCCAACCCCCTGTGAATCTCCACTCAGGATTCAGGATATCTAGGAATATACAGCTTCCTGGTCTTAATCCCCCTTTAGCACAGTGCAGACTCCAAATGATGCAGCCTCCCGCACTCGTGCTCCCGATAGGCCACGTCCCAACGGAAAACCCTAGAGGTTGTCATGAGGAAGGACATAGAGACCCTTTCTGAGGATTCACATTTCACCAATCTTTTCTTTTTCTTTTTTAAGTATTTCTTTCTTTTCAGGAATTGCTATTTATTCTCCAAGTCATATTCCATGACAACAAAATGCCACAACTACAAAAGACATTGCGCACATTGCAATCTCAATGCAAACACCCCAACACAACCCCAGTTGTTAAAAAAGTAATTCAAATTACCAACAAAAAGCAGCTGAATTTTTCAAACATCTTTCTACATACAGCAAACAAGTTCAAATGGTTCACAAGAAATAATACAAACCCAGTGGTCTGATATCACTGTTTAAAAAAAGGCAAGTGCTTAAATTGCCTTTTTTCACTTAATCTCTACACCCAACATGGGGCTCAAACTCACGACCCCCAGGATCAAGACCCGCATGCTCCTCGAGTAGAGTCAGCCAAGTGCCCCACAAATCTTTTCCTTTTCTGCAAGTTGTGTGAGTGTGCTCTGACGTGATGTTCTATTCTCTTTCACACTCTCTCTATGTGAGGCACCTGGGTGGCCCAGTGACTTCACCATGTGACTCCTGCTTTTGGCTCTTGTTGTGATCTCAGGTGGTGGAAACAAGCCCCAGGTGGGTTCGGTATGGAGCTTCCTTGGGATTTTCTCTCTCTCTCTCTCTCTCTCCTCTCTCTCTCTCCCTCCCTCCTCTCTCTCTCTCTCTATTTCCCTCTACCTCTCCCCGACATGCACTCTCACTGTAAAATGATGATAATAATAATAAATAATAATAGTAAAACTCTACGTTTTCTCTGTGTATTTACAACTACTGGTTATTTGTTATCTTTCATTTTATGTTTTTGGCACATTAACCAGAGACATCGACCCGCTGAGTCTGTCCCCGCCTACGTGGTCTTTGTGGTGATTCAGAACAGGGAAAGGCCCTCAGCCCTTTACTGCATCTAGATTCAGGATATCTAGGAGTGTGCCGCATCCTGGACTTGGTCCCCCTTTGGCACGGTGCAGACTCCATATGATGCAGCCTCCCACACTGGTGCCCCCGATAGGCCACGTCCCAAAGAGAAACCCTCGGGGCTGTCATGACGAAGGACATAGAGACCCTTTCTGAGGGTTCACAGTTCACGACTCATTTCTTTTGCTTTTCCCTTTTTTTAAGTTATTCTTTCTTTTCAGGAATGGCTATTTATTCTCAAAGCCATATTCGACGTCAACAAAATGCCACATCTACAAAAAAAATTGCCCACATTTCGATCTGAATGCAAACTGTCCAATGCAGCCCCAGTCGTTGAAAATAATTCAAATTACAAACCAAAAGCAACTGAGTTTTTGAAACATCGTTCTACATCCAGGAAAGAAATTCAAATGGTTCACAGGAAAAAATACAATCTCAGTGGTCTGGTATCGATGTTTAAAAAAGGCAAGTGCTTAAAATTGCCTTTTTTTACATAATCTCTACACCCAACGTGGGGCTCAAACTCACAACCCCCAGGATCAAGAGCCCCACGCTCCTCGGACGCAATCAGCCAGGCACCCCACAAATCCTTGCTCTTTCGGAAACTTGTGTGAGTGTGCTCTGACGGGATGTTCTATTCTCTTTCACACCCTCTTTATGTGGGGCGCCTGGGTGGCCCAATGACTTGAGCATCTGACTCCTACTTTTTGCTCAGCTCGTGATCTCAGGTGGTGGGATTGAGCCCCGGGTGGGTTCTGCATGGAGCCTTTTTAGGATTCTCTCTCTCTCTCTCTCTCTCTCTCTTTCCCTCTGCCTCTCACCGACATGCACTCTCACTGTAAAATGATGATAATAATAATAAATGATAATATGAAAACTCTACGTTTTCTGTGTGTACTTACAACTACTGGTTATTTGTTGTCTTTCACTTTATGTTTTTGGCACATTAACCAAAGACATAGACCCGCTGAGTCTGTCCCCACCTACGTGGTCTTTGTGGTGATTCAGAACAGGGAAAGGCCCTCAGCCCTTTGCCGCATCTAGAAAATCCACCAGAAGGGTCTCCCTCACTTGCATCTTAACTAATGGAAACTCATGGGTCTCAGGAGATCCTTGCCGCTTACCCTCAGTACGGCGGAAAGGCGGGGAGGAAATACTGACATAGCATACAGAACAAAAGGAAATAGGGAAAGAGATCCACTGGGCGAAGCAGCAAAAGGCCAGTCATGATGGGGAAGAGCCAGTTAAGAGTCCAGTTCCAAAGCCTGGCTCGCCGTGCGTCCTGGACCAAGGCGTGAACCCGTCCCTCAGTGTCCTCATCTGAGAAATGGGGATAATGACAGTGCTTACACCACTGGGATTTCATGAGGCTTCAATGTGGGAATGCACGTAGCCTCTTCGACTCCAAGCATCCAATTCAGCAGCAAATCCTCTCAACTGCACCTCAAACACACATCCCCAAACCTTTCACTTTCTCCACATGCCTTAAACCTACCCACGGCTATCTTCACGTGGAATGTGGCACTGGCCTCCTGGCTTCCCACGTTCGCCTATTCTGTCCTGGTTGATCATTCTCCACGAGGAAGCCAAAACAGTCTGATGCTCACAACGTCCACTCGACCCTGTCGTGCCGGTGACTCTAACGTGTATCGTGCTTGTCCCTCTCTTTGGCCTTGAATAGGCATTTAATCCCTGGTCACAATTATTGCATTTTTCTTGGTTTATGTTTCGTGTAGTGAGAGAGCGCCTACAGGTAGGGGAGGGGCAGAGGGAGCCAGACAGAGGATCCAAAGCCGGCTCCTAGCTGCCAGCAGAGAGCCCACTCTGGGGTCGAACTCCCGAACCCCAAGATCATGACCTGAGCCAAAGTCGGACGCTTAACCGACTGAGCCACCCAGGCGCCCCGGGATTCTTTGTTTTCTCAAGGGAGCAAACTCATAGTAGCTGGTCAGCTTCTTTGGAGCCAAGGGTGATAGAACTGTGGAATTGCAAGCCTGCCTGGCAGATTCCTAAGAACGAATCTTCATATCGGAATATCCAAATTCTAAATTTCTCATCTTACAGAAGTGGACCAACATCCAGAAAAGTCAGGGACGTGTCCAATACTCACTCCCAGCTAGTTGCTGCCTTGCCCTGGCCGGTTGATTTTCAGAAAGCCTATCTTGGGTGACATACGATGTTGGAGGCTTGGACAGAAGTGAGTAGAATGTTCGGGGCATATAAACACGACGAAGGATCTGCGATACTGAGATGGAATATCATTGCCTAGGCAGGAGAGACCTCTCCTGTTGGTGACAGAGCGCTATTCGGACAGTCAAACAGGGCTTCAAGCACAAGATTGGAGCTCACTGAAAAAGCTCCTGGGGCGGCAGTACAAGGAGAGTTACGGTAAGGACACAGGCACTGCAAATCTCCACTCAGGATTCAGGATATCTAGGAGTATGTCTAGTATGTCTAGGAGTATGTCGCTTCCTGGACTTGGTCCCCCTCTGGCACCGTGCAGACTCCAAATGATGCAGCCTCCTCCACTCGTGTCCCTGAGAGGTCACATCCGAAAGAAACTCCCTAGTGGCTATCATAAGGAAGGACATGGAGACCCTTTCTGAGGGTTCACAGCTCACTATTCCTTTCATTTACTTTTCCCTTCTTTTTAAGTATTTCTTTCGATTAAGGAATAGCTATTTATTCTCAAAGTCATATTAGAGGTCAACAAAATGCCACAACTACAAAAAACATTGCGCACGATGCAACCTCAATGCAAACGGTCCACTGCAACCCCAATCGTTAAAAAAGGAATTCAAATTACCAACAAAAAGCATCTAAATTTTTGAAACATCTTTCTACATCCAGCAAACAAATTCAAATCGTTCACAAGAAATAATACAAACTCAGTGGTCTGGTATCGATGTTTAAAAATGGCAAGTGCTTAAATTACCTTTTTTAAAGTAATCTCTACACCCAACGTGGGGCTCAAACTCACGACCCCCAGGATAGAGAGCTGCACGCTCCTCGGACGCAATCAGCCAGGCACCCCACAAATCCTTTCTTTTTCTGAATGTTGTGTGACTGTGCTCTGATATGATGCTCTATGCTCTTTCACACTCTCTTTCTGTGGGGCACCTGGGTGGCCCAGTGAATTGAGCATGTGACTCCTGCTTTTGGCTCAGGTCATGATATCAGGTGGTGGGAACGAGCCCCAGGTGGGTTCAGCATGGAGCCTGCTTGGCATTCTGTCTCTCTCTCTCCCTCTCTCCCTCTTTCTGTCTCTCTGTCTGTCTGTCTCTCTCTCTCTCTCTCTCTCTCCCTCCCTCCCTTTCCCTCTGCCTCTCCCCGATATGGACTCTCACTATAAAATAATAATAAGAACACTACTAATAACAAATAACAATATTAAAAATCTACATTTTGTGTGTGTATTTACAACTACTGGTTATTTGTTTTGTTTCATGTTATGTTTTTGGCACATTAACCAGAGACATCGACCCGCTGAGTCTGTCCCCGCCTACGTGGTCTTTGTGGTGATTCAGAACAGGGAAAGGCCCTCAGCCCTTTCCTGCATCTAGAGAATCCACAGGACAGGTCTCGCTCACTTGAATCTTTAACTAATGGACACTCATGGGTCACGGTGAGATCGTTGGCTTTTACCTTCAATAGGGCAGAATGGAGGGGGGGAAATACATAGCATAAAGAAAAAAAGGAAAAAGGGAAAGAGATCCATTGTGGGAAGCAGCAAAAGGCCAGTAATGATCAGGAAGGGACAGTTAAGAGTGCAGGTCCAATGCCTGTCTCGCCGTGTGTCCTGGGCCAAGGCGTGAACCCGTCCCTCAGTGTCCTCATCTGAGAAATGGGGATAATGACAGTGCTTCCATCACTGGGTTTTCATGAGGCTTCAATGTGTGAATGCACGCAGCCTCTTCGACCCCAAGCATCCAGTTCGTCAGCAAATCCTCTCAACTGCACCTCAAACACACATCCCCGAACCTTTCACTTGGGCCACCTGCCTTAAACCTACCCACAGCTATCTTCAAGTGGAATGTGGCACTGGCCTCCTGGCTTCCCGCTTTCACCTATTCTGTCCTGGATGATCATTCTCCACGAGGAAGCCAAAACAATCTGATGCTCACAATATCCATTCGACCCTGTTATGCCGGTGACTCAACTTTTATAGTGTTTGTCCCTCCGTTTGGCCTAAAATAGGCATTTAATCCACGGTCACAATTATTGCCACCTGCCTTACCGTAATTCTTTTGTACTGCCACCTCGGCTGGCTTTTTCCTTAGCTCCAATCAGGGGCTTGAGGCCCTGTTTGCCGTTTCAAATTGCGCTCTGTTGGATCACCAGTATAGGGCTCTCCTGCCTAGGCAAAGATATTCCATCTCAGACTTGCAGATCCTTCGCCATGCTTATTTTCACCGAACATTCTTCTCACTTCTTTAAAAGCCTCCAACATCGTATGTAAACAAAGATAGACTTTCTGAAAATCAGCAGGCCTGGGCAAGGCAGCAACTAGCTGGGAGTGTGTATTGGACACGTCCCTCATTTCTCTGGTCGTCGGTCCACATCTGTAAGATGAGATATTAAGAATTTGGATATTCTGATATGAAGATTCGTTCTTAGGAATCTGCCAGGCAGGCTTGCAATTCCACAGTTCCATCACCTTAGGCTCCAAAGAAGATGATCCAGCTACTATGAGATTGCTCCCTTAGAAAACAAACAATCCCGGGGGCCGGGGTGGCTCTGTCGGTTAAGCGTCCGACTTTGGCTCAGGTCATGATCTCACGGTTCGGGAGTTCAACCCCACAGTGGGCTCTCTGCTGGCAGCTAGGAGCCGGCTTTGGATCCTCTGTCTCGCTCCCTCCGCCCCTCCCTACCTGCAAGCGCTCTCTCACAACACGAAACATGAACCAAGAAAAATGCAGTAATCGTGACCAGGGATTCAATGCCTATTCTAGGCCAAAGAGAGGGACAAGCACTATAAAGTTAGAGTCACCGGCACGACAGGGTCGAGTGGACATTGTGAGCATCCGATTGTTTTGGCTTCCTCCTGGAGAATGATCATGAAGGACAGAATAAGTGAAAACGGGAAGCCAGGAGGCCAGTGCCACATTCCACTTGAAGATAGCCGTGGGTAGGTTTAAGGCATGTGGCCCAAGTGAAAGGTTTGGGGATGTGTGTTTGAGGTGCAGTTGAGAGGATTTGCTGAGGAATCGGATGCCTGGAGTCGAAGAGGCTGCGTGCATTCACACATTGAAGCCTCATGAAAACCCAGTGATGTAAGCGCTGTCATTATCCCCATTTCTCAGATGATTACACTGAAGGACGGGTTCACGCATTGGCCGAGGACACACAGCGAGCAAGGCTTTGGACCTGCACTCTTAACTGGTTCTCCCCGATCATTACTGGCCTTTTCCTGCTTCGCACAGTGGACCTCTTTCCCTATTTCCTTTTTTTCTTTATGCTATGTCAGTATTTCCCCTCCCCTCCTTTCTGCCCTACTGTGGATAAAAGGTAAGGATCGCATTGAGACCCGTGAGTGTCCATTAGTTAAAGATGCAAGTGAGTGAGTCCCAGCCTGTGGATTCCCGAGATGCAGGAAAGGGCTGAGGGCCTTTCCCTGTTGTGAATCACCACAAAGACCACGTAGGCGGGGACAGACTCAGCGGGTAATGTCTCTGGTTAATGTGCAAAAAACAAAAAATGAAACAAAACAAATAACCAGTAGTTGTAAATACACACAGAAAACTTAAGATTTTTAATATTTATCATTATTATTATTTTATAGAGTGAGTGCATGTCGGGGAGAGGCAGAGGGAAAGAGATTGAGAGACAGAGAGAATCCCAAGCAGGCTCCATTCAGATCCCACCTGGGGCTCCATCCCACCACCTGAGATCACGACCTGAGCCAAAAGCAGGGGTCAGATACTCAAGTCACTGGGCCACCCAGGCGCCCCACATAAAGAGAGTGTGAAAGAGATTAGAACATCACGTCAGAGCACACTCACACAAGTTTCCGAAAGAGAAAGGATTTGTGGGGCGCCTGGCTGACTGCGTCCGAGGAGCATGCAGCTCTTGATCCTGGGGGTCGTGAGTTTGAGCCCCACGTTGGGTGTGGAGATGACGTAAAAAAAGGCAATTTAAGCACTTGCCTTTTTTAAACATCGATACCAGACCACTGAGTTTGTATTTTTTCCTGTGAACCATTTGAATTCCTTTGCTGGATGTAGAAAGATGTTTGTTTGTGTGTGTGTGTGTGTGTGTGTGTGTGTTATTTTTTTATTTTTTATTTTTTAACTTTATAGTTTATTGTCAGGTTGGTTTCCATATAACACCCAGTGCTTAGAAAGATGTTTCAACATTCAGTTGCTCTTGGTTCGTAATTTGAATGCCTTTTTGAACGTCTGGGGTTGTATTGGACTGTTTGCATTGAGATTGCAATGTGGGCATTTTTTTTTTTTGTAGATGTGGCATTTTGTTGCCGACGAGGATGTCGTTGAGAATCAATAGCCATTCCTGAAAAGAAAGAATAACTTAAAAAGAAGAGAAAAGCAAAAGAAAGGAGTTGGGAGCTCTGACCCCTCAGAAAGGGTCTCTATGTTCTTCCTCATGACAGCCTCGAGGGTTTCTCTTTGGGACGGGGCCTATCGGGGTCACGAGTGCGGGCGGCTGCGTCCTTTGGCGTCTGCACTGTGCTAAAGGGGGACTAAGACCAGGAAGAGGCATACTCCTAGATATCCTGGATCCTGAGTGGAGATTCGCCAGGGGTTGGCGCTTACCGTAATTCTCCTTGTACTGCCGCCTCGGGAGCTTTCTCACGGAGCTCCAATCTTGTGCTTGAAGCCCTGTTTGCCTGTGTGAATAGCGCTCTGTCACCACCAGGAGAGGTCTCTCCTGTCAAGGCAAAGATGTTCCATCTCAGACTTGCAGAGCCTTCCTCGTGTTTATGTGCCCCGAACATGCTTCTCACTTCTTTCCAAGCCTCCAACATCGTATGTCATCCAAGATAGGCTTTCTGAAAATCAGCCAGCCAGGGTAAGGCGGCAACTAGCTGGGAGGGAGTATTGGACACGTCCCTGACTTTTCTGGACGTTGGTCCACTTCTGTAAGATGAGATATTTAGAATTTGGATATTCAGATATGAAGATTCGTTCTTTGGAGTCTGCCAGGCAGGCTTGCAATTCCACAGTTCTATCAACCTAGGCTCCAATAAGGTAATCCGGCTAATGTGTGTTTGCTCCCTTAAGAAAACAGACAATCCAGGGGCACCTGGGTCTGGGTGGCTCAGTCTGTTTAGCATCCGATTTTGGTTCAGGTCATTATCTCTCGGTTCGTGAGTTCAAGCTCCGCTTTGGGCTCTGGGCTAATGGCTCAGAGCCCGAATCCTCCTTCGGATTCTCTGTCTCCTTCTCTCTATGTCCCCCTCAACTTGTGCTCTGTCTCTCAATAACATAAATAAACATTAAAAAAAATTTTAAAAACCCAACCTAAACAGTGGCCTTTTCTACAATCTTATGAACACTGTTCCCCATAGGTCATTAAAATTTCTTTTGTCCAGAGGTGGTTGCTTTGCTCAGCCACTTGAGTGTCTGACTCTTGATTTTGGCTCAGGTCATAATCCCAGGGTTGTGGGATTGAGCCCTTCATGGGGCTCCATGCTCAGCCCTGCATTGGGCTCCACGTGTTTATGTCTCTCTCTCTCATTTCCTCTGCCCTTCTCCCCCACTTGTGCTCTCTCTCTCTCTCAAATTAAAAAAAAAGAGGGGTACCTGGGTGGGTCAGACAGTTTAGCGTCCGACTTTGGCTCAAGCCATGATCTCATGGTTTGTCAGTTGGAGCCACACATAGGGCTCACTGCTGTTAGTACAGAGCCTGCTTTGAATCCTCTGTGCCCCTCCCCCTTGCCCCTATCCTGCTCTGCTCTCTCTGTCTCAAAAATAAATTTTAAAAGACATTAAAATTAATTAATTAATTAATTGAAAAATGGCTCTGCGTGGCTCAGTTAGTTAAGAGTCAGACTCTATGGTTCGTGATGATCGTGATGAGTTCCAGCCCCACGTCAGGTTCTGCTCTGACAGCGTGGAGCCTACTCGGCATTTTCTGTCTGTCTCTCTCTCTCTCTCTCTCTCTGCCCCTCCCCAAGTCATGCTTGCTCTCTCTCTCAAAATAAATAAATAAACTTTTTAAAAAATAAAAAAATGAAATATATAAAAAGAGTTTAAAATGCCTTTTCTCCAGAGTGATAAATCTTTGAAAATACTCTGAGCCTGAATGTTCATTTCACATATATTTCTCTTACATTCATGCATATTATGTACAAGGCAGTATTGTAAATACTTTCCAAATAGTAACAAATTTTTCTTGGCTGTAACAGAAACTGGGAAGGACCCCATGCAGTGTGTTTTTGGATGCACTAAGCACTGGGCTGGAATGTACTTGTACTCTGAAATGAATTTATTACTAAGACTCTGGGGCACTTAAGCCTTCATGCGCATCTTGCAGAGTGCATATGACCACCCGGAGTGCTAGCCCAGCCCAGCCCCGTGATTCTCCCTACTCCCAGAGCTCCAGGTGCATGGAGGGCTTTGACTTCAGCATCATTACAGATACTTAAAAATTTTTTTTAACGTTTATTTGTTTTTCAGAGACAGAGAGAGACACAGAGCACACGCGGGGGAGGGGCAGAAAGAGAGAAGAAGATACAGAATTCGAAGCAGGAGCCAGGCTCTGAGCAGGATGTGGGGCTCAAACGCACCAACCGAGGGATCATGACCTGAGCCAAAGTAGGAAGCTTAACGGACTGGACCACCCAGGCGCCCCAATCATCATTGCAAATACTTAAAGCAAGCAGCCTCCAGCAAATCATTTCAGTTTAAGCACTAGACCCTTAGGGCTTACTGGCAGCCAGATAGGGAGGGCTGCCTCCAAAGACATCTCCAAATCTGTGAGGTCTCCTCTCTTTCCTCTCCGCACGCAAATCAGCTTGTGAGAGAAAAGCCCTTCCTCAGCCCTAAGGTGGGAGTACTCAGCTGAGTTGGCATATAGATCCCACATTCAGTGCGCATGCACACAGCTGCAGGCCCCCTTCTGAGTCTATCCTCGGGAATTCATTGGTCATGAATTCACTGGTCAGATACCTTTTAGTGTCTTTGTAAAATTGTGTGTGTGTATGTGTGTTTGTGTGTGTGGGTGGGTGGGTGGGTGTATTTTTTAATACTCAGGTAAATCGTTACACATACTTGAATAAATGGTGAAAAATACCATTTTCATTGTTCTTAGAATCATTTGCACTAACTAATAAGAAATGCTGTAAAGAGAATGCCTTTTCTTTCTGTCAGCCCAGAGCCCACTTTGGATCCTGTCTCCCTTTCTCTCTGCCCTTTCCCTGCTCACATGCCCGTGCATGTGTGTGTGTGTGTGTGTGTGTGTTCTCTCTCTCAAGAAAAATAAAATAATATAAAATAATTATAAAATTATATTAGTACATTGTGTTATTGTATTATAATAGAATACACTTCAATTATTCATATATTTATGATTTTTAGAATTTATATATTTTAATAATTTAGTAATTATATTTATATATTTGTTTTGTATAAAATAAAAGATTTATAAATACATATTTAGATATAAATATAGAATACTATATAAAAGTATATAATATATGTAAATATATAATTTATTGTTTAAACATAAAATATAAAAATAGTAAAAAGCTTTTTAAGGTAACAAGCTTTTTTAAATGTTTATTTATTTATTTTGGGAGAGAGCACGAGCGGGGAGGGGTAGAGAGAGAGAAAGAGGGAGAGAGAGAACCCCAAGCAGGCTCTGCACTTCTCTGATGCGGGGCCTAGTGTGGGGCTCGAACCCACAAACTGAGAGATCATGACCTGAGCTGAAACGAAGAGTCAGACACTTAATGGACTTAGCCACCCAGGTGCCCCAAGATTTTTTTTTAAGTAGGCTCCATGCCCAATGTAGGGCTTGAACTCACCATCCTGAGAGCAAGAGTTGCATGCTCTACTGACTGAGTCAGCCAGGGGCACACGATTTTTTTAAATTGATACATAATTAACATACAATGCTATGTTAGTTTCAGGTGTACAACATATTGATTTGACAATTCTATACATTACTCAATGCTCACCATAAGTATAGTGACCATAGAACGTTATTACAATATTATTAACTATATTTTGTATGCTGTGCTTTTCTTTTCTTCTGACTTATTTTATAACTGGAAGTTTGTACTTCTTAATCCCCTTTAAGTAGTTCACACATCTTCCCACTCACCTCGCCTCTGGCAAACACCAATTTGTACTCTGTATTTAAGCGTCTGATTTTGTTTGTTTGTTTGTTTGTTTTGTTTTTTAGATCCCACATATAAGTGAAATCATAAGGTAATTGTCTTCCTGTGCCTAACTTATTTCACTTACATAATACTCTCTAGGTCTAGCCAGAAGCTGACAAGATTTATTAAAGGCATTCCCTTTCTTTAAAGTTTATTTACTTTGACAGACAGAGCGGGGGAAGGGCAGAGAGAGAGAGAGAAAGAGAGAGAGAGAGAGATTGAGAATCCCAAGCAGGCTCTGCACTTTCAGCACAGAGCCAATGTGGGGATTGAACTCATGAACCGTGATATCATGACCTGAGCTGAAATCAAGAGTCAGACGCTTAGCCGACTGAGCCATCCAGGTGCCCCAAAGGCATCCCCTTTACAATATATCTTATCCATGCACACAATTCTTTTTTTAAATGTTTATTTATTCATTTTGAGAGAGAGAAAGTGCACATGAGTGGGGGAGGGGCAGAGAGCGAGGGAGAGAGAGAATCCAAAGCAGGCTCCTCGCTGTTAACACAGAGCCCGACTTGGAGCTCAAACCCACAACCACGGGATCATGACCTGGGCTGATATCAAGAGTTGGATGCTTAACCACCTGAGCCACCCAGGCGCCCAGAGTGCTCACGGTTCTAATGGCAAATATATTCTTCACCATCAAATACTGTGTAAAATTTATATTTATAAATATTTTATATAATTTTATGGCCACATCTGCACACCAGCAGGTCCCATCTGCCACAACTGGTGGTGAGAAAGTCAACAGCCAGTGTCTTACATGTTAGTATGTAGTCTCTGAGGCCAGATGCTACAAGAGGACCCTATTTGCCTGCCAGTTATGCCTCCACCAGACCATGGATCCCCGGGGACCCCAGCACAGTCTGCAGAGATGCACAGCTACGTCGACAGCACGGGGGACGAGGAGGCTCCACCCAGCTGCAGCTGGGATGAAACTGGTTGTGTGGCAATCAGGGAGCACCAGGAAGGATGGCATGGTTGGTGCCTGGAAGGTGACATGTGCTTCAGCAAATGCTAATAAATGAACTTTCTCTGGGACAGCTGGGTGGACTGAGCTGTATCTGCTGCAGCTCTTATTTTGGGGCCATGGGCCTCCTCCTGCCCTTGAAACCTTGCATTCAATGTCACAATCTCTCTCTCTTTGCCTTTCCTCCTTTCCAGAAGCAAACCCTCCTGGGATCCTGGCAATTGTATCAGAAGCTGAGGAGGAAGTACATTCTGAACCTAAGGAAAGAGCAGCAGCACCAGCAGTGCCAGCAACAGGCCATATTCGTGCAGGAGCTACTAAAGACAGTGAGAACGTGGACGGTGGTGGGCTGAAGCTTAGGCAGCCTGGGGACAGGCAGCAGCCCCGATACCACACCGCTTTGAGCCCCTTGCAGCTGCAGGAGCAGGAGGGCATTTTACAATGAATTCTCTAGTTGGACACATTACCGTGGTAACCGGCATGCACAGGCAGCATCCCCTTTCCAGGGAGCACGGACTGGATCCAGCCTCGTTCTCTCTCGGGAAGTCTCATCTTTTCCTTCCTTAGCCAAAGGCTGGGGGGGGGGGGGTCAAGGCCACGAGGGCTCTCCTGACCTTGGGCACCAGGGTGGAGGCAATGCTTCCTGGGCACTGAGGTAAATATTTTCAGGCAGCATGAAAATGAATCAAGCAGCGTGGGGGGCGCCTGGGCGACTCAGTCAGTTAAGCATCCACCTTGGTTTTGGCTCAGGTCATGATCCCGGGGTCGTGCGATTGAGCCCCTCGTGGGGCTCTCCAGTGAATGTGGAGCCTGCTGAAGATTCTCCCTCTCTCTCCCTCTGCCCCTCTGCCCCACTCACACTCTCTTTCTCTCTTTAAAAATAAAGTAAAATAAAATAAAAATGAGTCAAGCAAGGAGATGTTTAGCATGCTGCTAGCTAGATTTTTGTAAACAGTCTTTGAGTGAAATCAGGGTGAGGAGAGTAAGGGGTGGCCAGTTGTATAAGCGAAAGGTCAGATTCTATCTTTCTTTAAAATTTTGATACTTTGTTCATAGTAGTAAATAATTTTTATTTTTTTAACTGTGCTAAAGGTATCATTTATCAGGAATCCTGAGTTTCTGATGCCCCTTAAATTTAGTGTGGAGAAAAAAAAACCATCCCTAAAAGCAAGGCCTCGATCTGAATCTTACAGAGAACAATGTACCGGGGGAGAGGTGTTGTGGAATAGGTATGTATGTATGTAGTTTTAACAAGGATTTCAATTCTTTCTTTTGTTTAACGTTTGTTTTAAGTTTATTTATTTTGAGAGAGAGTGAGCATGGGGGGAGCGGCGGAGAGAATCCCAAGCAGGCTCCACACTGTCAGTGAGGAGCCGGATTTGGGGCTTGAACCCACAAACCGTGAAATCATGACCTGAGCCAATACCAAGAGTTGGAGGCTTAACCGGCTGAGCTACCCAGGTGCCTCTGGAATAGGTATTTAAAAGCATACATGAACGGAATGTGACATATTTCATTTCCTCTACAACTCCTAATACTGAATATTTGTGATTCGCTCACCTCAGAAAGGAGCTTGCAAGATGCATATGCATGTGACTAAAGCCAGCACCCAAGCTAATATATCTGAAAAAAATTATTTGGTGAGAAATAATTAGCCATGTTTGGAAAGTAGGCTTTTTGTTTACTTTTTAAAAAGAGTTTATTTTTCAGTAATCTCTACACCCAATGTGATCTCAAACCTGAGATCAAGAGTCGTATGCTTCATGGGCTGACCCAGTCAGGTGCCCCTGGAAAGTAAATTTTGAACTTTGGGTCTTTGTGAGTGGAAAATGGGATATATAATCCCCAGTTTATGGGAATTTCCCATTTCCAGAGGGAATGTGATTTCTTTAAAAAAAATAATAATGAGGGGCACCTGGCTGGCTCATTTGGAAGAACATGCAACTTATATTTATTATATTTATATTTACTTTAATGCTTATTTACTTTAATATTTATATTGAATATATTTACTATTTAATATGTAAATTTAATTTGCTTATATTTATATATGGATAAGGATAATATATTAATAACATATAAATGTTATATATAAATACATATTTTCTCCTTTTTTGTTTTTTAGTAAGCTTCACACCCAGCATGCACCCCAACATGGGACTAGAACTCACGACCCTGATCAAGACCTGAGCTGAGATCAAGAGTCAGAAGCTTAACCAACTGAGCCACGCAAGTGCCCCCAAACCAAGTATTTTCAATTGCATATGTATATATATATATTAGGGTGGACTTCTGTGTGGAGACCCTCTATAAGATGGGAATAATAGCAATGTCCCTGCCATAGAATTGATGAGGGGACATAACATATATAAGTACCTGGCACAATGTCTGGCCACAGAAGAAGCCCTCTGAAATGTTCACTACCATTACTGCATAATATGTCCTATCACCACAGTATAACCTGTGGTGTAGGTGGCGTAATGGAAAAAGGGATGATCAGAAATTACACATTCTCTGGGCGCCTGGGTGGCTCAGCTGGTTGAGCATCTGACTCCTGATTTCAGCTCAGGTCACGATCTTAGGGTCGGGAGATCGGGCTCCGTGCTGACAGTGAAGAGCCCATTTGGGATTCTCTCTCCCTCTCCTTCTGCTCTGCCCCTGCGCGTATGTATGCACATGCACATTCACACTCTCTCTCTCAAAATAAATAAACATTAAAAAATTAAAAATTACAAAAAAATTACACATTCTCATTCCCTTAGAGACACTGAAATATCTACAAACAGAACGATGTGGTGTCTCTATTTGCATCAAAATAATTGTGTTGAACCGGTTAGGGTATTGATGAAACAAGGCTGGCTGTGAATAATTGTTGAGACTGAGAGATTAGTCCATAAGGTTTGTCTTGTGACTCTCTCCGCTTTTGTGTACACTTGACATTTCACATAATAAAAAAACAGGTTTCTGTGGTTTTTTTAAAGTTTTATTTACTTAAGTAATCTCTGCACCCAACATGGGGCTTGAACTCACGACCCCAATATCAAAAGTTGCATGCTCTAGGGGCTCCCGGGTGGCTCAGTCGGTTGAGCATCCGACTTCAGCTCAGGTCATGATCTCGCAGTCTGTGGGTTCGAGCCCTGCAACGGGCTCTGTGCTGACAGCTTAGAGCCTGGAGCCTGCTCCGGATTGTGTGTCTCCCTCTCTCTCTGCCCCTCCCCCGCTCACACTCTGTCTCTCAAAAATGAATGTTAAAAAAAATTGTTTTTAAATGTTGGCAACTAACTGAAATATGTTGTATCAAGAAGTGTGCTGGCTGTCTAAACAAGGCTTGCAGAATAGGTGGTAGCTGCCAATGTGCAACCTTTGCCTGAGCAGCTGACATCAAACAATTTTCATTCTCTGGAGCAGAAGAATATAATTGAAAGCACCCCTAAAGCTAAAAATCCCAGGATGCCATTGTTCTACCCTCTTCTGTTTATAAGCCCTGCTCCCACACATGCTTTGTCCTCTCCCTTCCCTGTCTGCGTCTGTGAGTTTCTCTCACTTGAATCCTCCCTCTGCTTATTTACTTCTGATCTCAAATTTCTGACCACTGAGGACCAAGACCTGAGTGTCCAGGACAGGAGGCCCTACGGTTAATAAATCAGACCCCACTTGACCTGATCATACTCGCAGGAACACTCTGTAGCTGTTCCTCATGATAATAGTGCCCTGGAGAAGAAAAACAGGATTCTATGAAACTTATATCTCTTGTGGTCAAAAACAATTTCCTAAAGTTCAGCAGTTCCTTCAATCTCCTGTGTTTCTTTTTCTTCTATTAAATGAAGTAAAATTTAAATTTAATACCTTTTATTTTTTACCACATATGTAGTACGATTCCAGTCTTATTAGATTCACTCTGCATACACACACCCGTTCACCTTTTCTTCTTTATCCTTGTGTGCGTAGGGATATCTGTAAGAATATCAAGCAATCTTGAATAATCCCCAATACCAACCCTGATTATTTCTTCTTTATGAGATGTGAGTAGATTTGTTCTTTCTGCTTTGGACTTCTATGAATTCCTTGAATTTTCATAATGCCAGTTACCACTTACAACTAAAATAAAATATATAAAAGAGCAAAAGAACAGAAATCCAAAAACTTTAAATGTGTCAATATTGTAATTTTGTTGATTTTCAAGATTGTAACATAAATTTGCCCTGGCAGATAAAGTGCAGAACTTTCATTTATATTTGAATTTCGAATAAACAACAAATAATGTTTTAGAATAAGTATGTCCCAAATATTGCATGGGACATTCTCATTGAGAAATACATTGTTGTTTATTGGTAATTAAAATGTTATTCAGTCTCGTATTTTTATACTAAATAATGCAGCAGTAATATAAACATATCGCCATTTCCATAGAAAATACTTTCAATACTTTGTACTTTTTTTCCCATTCCATTCACATTTTTCTTTTAATTCAGGAGAGATTAAAAAATATGTACTTTGAGGGGCATCTGGGTGACTCAGTTGGTTAAGCATAGGACTGTTGATTTCGGCTCAGGTCATGATGTCAAGGTTGGTGAGACTGAGTACTGTGTTAGGCTCTACTGAGTGTGGAGCCTGCTTGGGATTCTCTCCCTCTCTCTCTGCCCCTCCCCTGCTTGCTCTCTCTCTCTCTTTCAAAATAAATAAATAACGTTTAAAAAATATGTGTACTTTGATTTGAGCCATTTCTATATTATTGCACATGTATTATATATACACATATATACATAGAGATATAGGACACAGTACACAACCTATATTATACACTATGTGATACACACACATCCCCTAATGCAAGCTGAATTGACTGTATTGTCAAACTGGCTCTCTGTGAAATGTCTTCTGGCCCATCGCCTTCCCCTTCAGTCATTTCAGGCACCTGGCTGAGAAAGGACACGGTCTCTTGTTCAGCTGAGACTCCAATCTCTGAGGAACCGCAAGGATGCAAGGAACTGGTCCGCCCCCCCCCCCCGCCCCCGCAAGCTCATTTCCTTGGATGCACACAGCCCCAGCCCGTTCCGTCGTGGGCAGGACCCCACTCTAGGCACGGGAAGGGCTTTGCCGACTTCCCTGGAACTGGTTCCAAGTCTCCAATTTGGGCAGGCGCGTGGCATCGCGTTCTAGAAGCCAAGGCACCGCTCGTGGCAACAGTGGCTCCAGTGGCTCCAGTGGCGGGTTCGCACCCCCAGGAGTGGGAGCCCTGGGGCTCTGGGGGAAGGGGGGAGTGTCGCAGCTGGTTAAAGAGTCTGGAGCCCTGTAAATCCGCCGGCTTTCCCGCGGGGCAGCCGCTCTCGCTCGCACCCTTGCTCTCCATCTGGAATGGTCTGAGCCATTAGCGTGGTGGCCTTGACCAGGGCTCCCGAAACCAGTCATACCCATCTCGCTTCCGATCGTGCACCCGAGAGTGGCCCTCTGTGCCATGGGGCATACCCTTCTCTTCTGTCGCGTCTGCTCCCGGTGCCT
>JAQQST010000126.1:0-24491 GCA_028646485.1 Cryptoprocta ferox | reverse complement strand
GCCCTTTCTGTGCTGCCCAGGTCCTGAAGCATAGTATGCCGATGGGAATCATGTTTGACACACAATGAAAGCATGGCTACCCTTCACTGCACTTACCAGAGCTGGCCTAGCACCAAGCACTCGGGGAGGACGAGGCCCTCCCTCCTTTGGATAAACTTACTGCTTGCCCTCACATAGCACAGGACCAGAGTGGGAATTAACCCCAATCTTTAGGCTCTGCTTGTGTGAAGTGAGGGAAAGGGCAATCGTCCCTAAATATGACCCAAGATGCAGAAAATACAAATTGGTGGGAATGGCTAAAGGACCAAGGTTCTACGTTACAGAAGGGAATGGGATAATACTGGGCACACATATCGACGTCATTCTCCTTGCTGCATGTGTAAGGCCAGTCCCTCCCTAACCCTCCGGGACTAACTGTACATATCCATACATAAACTGCCCACAGTTTACAGTGGAGGATACTGCTCTGAGACACTGACTCTAAACGGACTCCACAGAGATCCTCCTTTAAAAAAAGGGGGGTGGGTGGGTGGGGAAAAGGATGGAAAGAGATAGAGGGCCAACATGCTTTGTTACACAGGAAAGCAGGATGAAGCTGAGAAGGACGTGCCTAGCGCAATCTCCTGAGAAGCTAACGGTTGTCTCTAATCAGAAACACCTATGGGCAGGGACCAAGGGCAACTTCCATTGCCTACACCTGGGTGCTCAGGTAGCATGAGGCCTGCACTTTTCATTCAGAAAGAGAAGGGACGCTCCTGACCTTGGCTCCTTTGTATGCGCTACCCCTCAGGGCATAGCCAGTGCAGCAATTCAGCAGTAGCAGGTTAGTGGTCCCATTGGTGCTTTAGGTATTGTAACCAAGTCATTGTGCAGTCTTGCTTGTAAAGGCTTTTGGGGGTCGAACTGTCCTGCAGAATACTGTGCACGTCTGATCCATCTGCCTTAGAAGGTGAGGACATTTCATTCAGCCAGGGAAGCGAGGCAGGCTGGCTCCATCACAGAGATTGCCAGGGCCAGTCAAACGACAGGCACTCCTGGACAGGAGGATCACTCTTCTCTTGGATAAAGCAACTGATTCCTCTCACATAGCACAGGACCAGAGAGTGGTAGTTCATCCCAAATCCTGGATGTTGGCTGTGTGGCTGACTGACCAGTTCCTCCTGGTTGTGACCCATGACCTCATTATGAAAACAGAAGATGATTGGCAAGGGCTAGAAGTAAGGTCAAGGTTCTACATTACAGAGGATATTAAGATAATGCTGTGAATGAAATGTCTAACCTGGTTTCTCCTTCCACCAGAAGTGAGGCCGGCTCCCTCCCAACCCTGGCATTGCCTATACATGGACACACTGCTGGGCACCTTCAAGGGCCGTATGCCTGCCATTGATCACATAGTTCTGCAAGTCAAACAATGAGGGGTCCCTTGTCCCAACCTATGCCGGAGACATAAGAACATGACTAGATTCTCCAACTTAAAGGTAAGGCTATTTCTCAGAGACACAGGCTCTGAATGGCACCCAGGGAGAAATGATTTTGAACAAGAAAGCAGATATTCACTGAACTGAAAATGGGGAAGGCCAAAATGCTTCATTATAAATGGGAATGGGACAAAGATTAGAATGAAGTGTTTAGAATGACAATTTCCTGGCAAGATCCTGTGTATGGAGGAAGAGACACGTGTGTCCATAGCAAACGAAACCTCTAAAGGGAAACCTCCTGAAAGCCCAGTCTGCAGAAATCTGCATATTTGCTTCTGAGAGAGAGGGAGAACTTCTGGCCTTGGCTCCTTTTGCTGCCCTTCCCATCAGGGGATAGAGGCAGCAGGGATTCAGGGGTAGTGGGTCCATGCTCCAGGCTGCTGTCCAAGCATTGGGAACCACTGCTGTGGTGCATTTAGGTCTGGAATGGCCATTTGCTGCACTGCCTAGGTCCTGGAACATACATCATATGCGTGGATAATGTGCTTTTCAGACTCTTAGGCCAAACACTAAGTGCTCTCTGACAGCAGGGCAATCATTCCTGTGGGTTGCCAGAAACTAATGACTCTTGGTTAGCACAGAAGCAGAGTGAGAAGTCACCACCCATCCCTGGGAGCTCACTGTGTGATTGACAGCCTCACTGCCCCCATCTCCCAATGGCAATGGGATGGGCATGGCTCTATGGACAGCCAACATTTCAATGTAGGTGAGAATGGAATAAAGCTGAGAGTGAAATGTTTCACTCCATTTGCCCTTGCCCAGAAGGGAGGCCTGCTGCCTCCCAGCACCTTTGGCCCTAGCAACACACATACATTCTGTGCTGAGTACTTTGCACTGACTTACACCCGGTGTTGTCAATATAGCTCTGGGAGGCAATTTGCAGGGTTCCTACTGCCCAACCTATTCTGTTGTCATGAGAACTCATCCAGCATCCCCAGTTAAAATCAGAGGGAATTGCTCTGAACCATGGGCCCTGGCATGGGCAGATTCTAGAAACATGGCAGATTCTAGTTTTTAAAAGAGTAAAAGGGGTCACCTGCGTGGCTCAGCCGGTTAAGCGGCTGACTCTTGGTTTGGGCTCAGGTCATGATCTCGCAGTTCATGAGTTCGAGTTCCATGTCGGGCTTTGTGCTGACAGCTCAGAGACTGGAGCCTGCTTCAGGTTCTGTGTCTCCCTCTCTCTCACCCTTTCCCTCGCTTGCCCTCGGTCTCTCTTTCTCTCTCAAAATTAAATACATATTTAAAAAATTGAACAATTGAAATAAAAAGAGAAAAGGGATGGGGCTCTAGGGTGGCTAGGTCGGTCACACATTCGATAATGGCTGAGGTTATAACCCATGGTTTGCAAGCTGAAGCCCCACGTCATGTTCTCTGCTGTCGGCACAGAGCCTGCTTTGGATCATGTATCCCTCTCTGCCCCTCCACCTCCTGCTCTCTCTCTCTCTCTCTCTTTCTGCGTTTCTCTCTGCCAAATATAAAAATAAACATGAAAAAGAGTAAAAGAATGGAGAGAGATGCGCTGAGGGACGCTGTTCCTCTGAGGGATGAGAATAGGATAGGCCCGAGGATGAAATGACTAGTACAATCTCCGGGCAAGCTGACTGTCTCAGGAATAAGAAACACATATGGGCCAGGGCAAAGGGCAAACTCCATCTTTTACCGTGGGAGCCCTCATGGCAAGATGCCTGTATGCTTCCTTGAGAAAGAGAGGAAAAGGTTCTGGAGTTCACCCTTTTCCCTTCCCATCCTCTCAGTGGATACAGGCAGCAGTGATTGAAGGGGAGGGGGTTTGTGCTCAAGTGTTTCGAACTGGGCTGTGGTGCAGTAGTTCTTGCATGGTCTCTTTCTGTGCTGAGCAGATCCTCGAGAATACGGCACATGGGTGAACCCACTGCACTTCAGGGCGAGAGAATCTTTAACGGCCAGGGAGGGAGACAAGTTGGTGAACCATCATTTCTTTTATCCACCAGCCAAACACCAAGCACTTCCAGGAAGGCAGTTTGTCCTTTGCGATATCAGAAATGGATTGCTCTTGCTTAGCACAGCCCAGAGTCAGGGCTCATCAGTAATGTCTGGGCACTCACTGTGTGGGCCACAGCCTCATTAGCCTTGCCTGGGAGGCATACTTCTCATACAGCCAGGGAATTGGAATGGCTACATCCAGGGCCAAACATTTCCATTTCAGTGGAGAATGGGATCAAGCTGAGAAGGAAATGTGTAGCTCCATGTTCCTCTTGCCCCAGAAGTGAGGATAGCTCCCTCCTCATATCCCTGACCCTGACTACACATGAGCATTCCTGCTGGGCACCTTGAAATGCCCTGGGCTTATCTTTGTCAACAGAGTCCTTATAGGCAATATTTGACGGACCCTGCGCCCCAGTGTATCCCAGAGGGACAGGAACATGGCCCGACTCCCTAGTTACAAGTCAAGAAAATGCCTCTGGCGCACTGTGCCTGAATGAACAACAGGGAGAAGTTAGCTTGGAAAAGAGCCACAGGATGGAGGAGAATACACAGAAGGCCAACGTTCTTTATTCACAGCAGAGAAGGGGATATAGCAAAACACGAAGGGACTAGCACAGTCTCCTGGCAAGATGCTTCTCTGCCTCAGGAGTAAGAACAATGTGTGGGCTAGGACAATGGGGAAACCTCCTGCATTGTTCCTTCAGGAGGAGAGGGAACATTCCTCCCATTGGATTCTTTTTGCCCTGTCCTTTGAGGCAGTCATGATGCATAGCTAGCAGGTTCTGGCTTGTGGCTGGCTTGAGGTGCACTGGTCCTTGAATGAGCTGTTTCCACACATTCGGCAGGTCTTGAAGAATACTGCCAACGGGGGAGCTGTCTGCTTTTCAGAATGAAGGCATCTGTAGCAGCTGGTGGTTGGAGTTCTGCTATTACCATGTCAACTTCAGGCTTTCAAGCACCAAGTTGTCAGTGACAGGAGGTCAAGGGATCCTTTTGTGTATCCAAAATTGAATGCTTTCAGTTAGTGTGGGAGCAGAGTGGGAGCTTTCCACCACTCCCTGGGTTTTCACTGACGTATTGACAGGCACACTGTGCCTAGTGGGAACCGTGATTATAATGACACAGACAACATGGGAAGGGGCGCCTGGAGGGCTCAGTCTGTTAAGCAGCCCACCGTTGATTTCAGCTCAGGTCATTATCTCAGGGTTGTGAGGTCAAGCCCCACATCGGACGTTTTGCTTACAGTCTGGAGCCTACTTTGGATCTTGTGTCTCCCTCTTTCTGCCCCTATTTCACTCATGCTCGCTCGCTCGCTCTCGCTCGTGCTCTCTTTCTCACCTGGAAACAAACAAATGTTTAAGGAAAGGAAACTAGCAAGGGAATGAGAATGAGCACATGGAAAGCCCAAAGTTCTTCCTTTCCTATGAGAGTAGGTTCAAGGTGAGAATCAAGTGACTAGCACAATCTCTTTGAAGCTGCTTCAGAAGAAGCACCAGCGCACTGGGAAAGGGAACTACACCAGCAGTTTTACCCGGAAGCCCATTCCAGAGGAAATTCAAATGAGAATGGGATACAACTGAAAATGTACTGTATAGCTCTGTGTTTTCTTGCTCCAGAGGCAGGACTGGTTTTCCCTCAACTCCTCTGGGCCTGCCTACATGCAAACATTCCATGCTCGGCACCTTCAAATGCCCTAGGTTTCCACATGAATGCATAGTTCTCAAACACATGTGGTAAGAGGCCCCACAGCCCAATGGATTCCAGAGTCCAGATAACTTAACCCAAGTCCTCAGGTAAACTGAGAGCGAATTGGCCTTAAAAGTGGTCCCAATGCCTACCAGATGAAACCTAGTTTGAGAACAAGAGCCAAAATGGGCATCAATCCACAGAGGCCCAACGTTCTTGCTTGCAGAGGAGAAAAGGAGAAATCAAAAGATAAAGTGACCAGCAAAACCTGAAGAGTAACACCAATGGTATGGGGTCATTGACTACACCTGATGCCCCTCCTACAAGAAGTGTTCATCCAGAACTTTGGGATCCAGGAATTCTCCTGGCCATTGCCTTTTGTCCTGCCCTTTCCATCAATCGTAGATGCAACATTCATTCAGGGATTCACGGTCAGTCTCCCTCGTGACCTTCAAGTGTTTGGAACCAGGCTCTGGTGCAGGAGTCCTTGACTGGGCTCTTTCTGCATCGACCCGTGACTTGGAAGAAAATTGCCCATCTGAGAGCCTTCTGCTTCTCAGAAGGAAGGCAGCTCAATAAGCCCGGTGAGGGACACCATCAGGGGAAATATCACTATGCCACCTGCAGCCAGTCAAGCACCACAGTTTCAGTCACAAGAGAGCAATGTTCCCTTCAGGATATCAGAAATGGATGGGTCTTGGCTAGCACAGTCAGTGACGGGGAGCTCTCCATTAATCCCTCAGTGCTCTTTATGTGAGTGACAACCCTATTTCTCCTGAGTGGGACCCAAGACCTCAGAAATTCCTCAAGGGGATAGGAACATACAGAGGGCCAGAGTTCTTTATTTTAAGAGAGATATGAGATATGACTTGGATTGTGGTACCTCACTTCATTCCCCCTTGCTGCAGGATTGAGTCTGGTTCCGTCACACTCTTCTGTTCCTGCCTACTGCTGGGCTCTGTCAAATGCCCTATGTCTTTTGTAGTCAATGCAAGGCTGAAAGGCAAGCCCTGTGGGTGGGCCCACGTTGCCTTACTTTTGTCTCAGTTGGGAGGACAGTGCCTGAATCCCTACCTGACATGAGAGGAAATTGCTCTGACATTCTGGTCCTGAATCCCCACAGCAAATGCCTAAGTATAAAAAGTGCAAGGACATGGGAATGGAGACATCAGTGGCCCAAGTTCTTCACTGCAAATGAGGACAGCATAAAGCTGAGAATGAAATGAGGAGCTGAAGTTCTTCTGGCGTCCCAAAGGAGGCCAGCTCACTCCCAGCTCCTCTGGGCTTGACCTGTGGGCAGAAACTCCGAGGCCTTAGGCCTCCCATTGTCAACGTGGTTATGAAAGGCAAGTCTCAAGGGGCCCCGTTGCTTAACCTATACTGAGTAACATGAGCTCAATGAGACCGTCCGGTTAAAAGCTGAGGAGATCTCTCATGGACGCAGGCCGGGAATACTTCACAGGCAACTCCTGGTTTGAAAAGGGGCAAAATGATGGAATTGGATACAACGAGTGCCAAAGTTCTCCTTATGTAATGAGAATGGGATAAACCGGAGAATGAAGTGACCAGCACACTCTTTGGGCAAGCTGGCGGTCTTGGGTATCAGAATCACATCTTGCCTGGGGCAAAGGAAACCTCCAATGGCTACGCTGGCAACTAGTTTTGCAGGAAGTCTTCATTTGGGACTTGAGAAAGGGAGGGGAAGCTTCTGGTCCTGACTGGATTTCTTCCCCTGACCTACAGTGGATACAGTCACCAGTGGTTTTTCTGTAATCGGTTTTGATGCTTATGTCTTTGGAATCAGGCTCTGTGGAAGTAGTCTGTGAATAGGCAATGATACACTGGCCAGTTCTGGGAGCTAAATGCCCATCTAGGAACCATTTGTTTTCCCACAGGAAGTCATCTCAAGCAGCCAGGGGAGGGAGGCAAACTGGGGAACCACCACTGTGCCTCCTCCCATCACTGCCAAGCTCCACCATCTCAGGAACATGTAGTTAATCCTTCCTTGGGGGATATCAGAAACTGACTGCTCGAGGCTAGCATAGGAATGGCGTGGGAGCTGGCCACCAATCCCTGGGCGTTCGCTGTGTGAGTGAAAGCCCGATCACATCTCACTGTGACTCCAGACCTCCTCAGAGAAACTGGCAGGGGATCAGAATGGACACATGATGGGCCAAAGGTCTTCATTTCAGCAGACACTGGGATAAAATGGAGAAGAGAGTGACTAGCTCTGTTGCTCTTCACCCCACATGTAAGGATGCTTCCTTCCAATTCTCTGGCTTTTCCTATACACCAACCTTTTGGCTGGCAACCTTCAAGTGCCCTAGGTCTTTTTCATGTCAAAATATTTCTAAAAGGCAAGTCCCAAGGAGTCTTTTGCCCAAACTCTGTCAGCATCAGGATACTCTGGCCAGGTTCCCCAATTAAAATGAGTGAGCATTGCTCTTCAGTCTGGCCTTGAATTCTCCACCATGGGGACTTATTTACAAAAATAGTAAGGGGATGGGAATGGATACATAGAAAGCCAAAGATCTTCATCAGATGAGAATGGGATAACTCTGGGAATATGAGAACAGCACCATCTCCTGGAAAGCTCCTTGTGTTCTGAAGGAGATACACACATGGGCTGGGAAATGGGAAGCATCCATCTGCTTGATGAGGGAGTAGAAGACAAGCTGAGGGCCAAACACAAGCTAGCATTCCCTGCCCCTACCCCCAAGAGGGATATGTGTGACACTCCTCATGCACCCCCTGGCTGCCCAAGGACAAAAGACAGGACAGAAAACAAATGGTTAAACTGATAGAGCCTCAGTCGGTGTACAAATGTCTCAGGAAATTACAAGCAAAACGCAGGGGCCTGATCTCCAGACATTTATGGACGCCGACTCCTGGAGCCCCAACAACATCTGCCCTCCATAGTGGTGTGGGGAACAAAGGCAGAAGGAAAAGGCAGATAAAACTGGATTTCCTGGGGACACTTGGTGGCTGAGTCCCTTAAGCCTCCAACTGTGGCTCAGTTGAAGATCACACAGTTCCTGAGTTTTTGCCCCATGTGGGGGTTCAGTGCTGAGAGCTCATAGTCTGGAGCCTGCTTCAGATTCCATGTCTCTCTTGCTGACCCTCTGACAGTGCATATTCTCTCTCTCCTCTCTCTCTCTCTCTCTCTCTCTCTCTCTCCCTTCCTCTCTCTGTCTCTCTCTGTCTCTCTCACTCCCTCTCTCTCTCCAGAAATAAAAAAGAAAAAATTGATCTGTAATTTTCAGGTAACCTGCAGCCCATGGACAAATGCGTGAGGTTCCAAGAGTGAAATACTTCTCCAGGAACTCCCTATTGACTTGATGTTAATGTTTTGCTGCAGGCCAAAACAAATTATTTTGACAAGAGCTAGGCTTCCAGTAGTCTGTGAGTCTTCAGCCCTTGCAAGTGCTTGCCACTTGCCATTTGGCTTGACCTTCCCCAAGCCCATATAATAGAAGCAATCATTCTTCACATATTCAATAACAGTAATAACAATATTATAATAATAACCATGAAAATGATGATAAAAATAATGATAATAATAAATCCGAAGGAACACACTTGAGGACCAACGTTGTTCACCTCAGCTGAAAATAGAATGAAGGCTTCTGGCTCCTGGCTTTCTCATCTATTCGGTAGGAAGAGGTGCTCGCAATCTATCTGAATGTTGTCTTCTCTGTGCTGGCTGGCAGCCATGTCTGTGGAACTGGGTTCTGGTCCCAGAGTCCCTGACTGGAATGGACTCTGTGCCCGGACCATCTGGGGAAGAACAAGGCTCATGCTCAAACTTTGATCTTCTCAAAATGCAGGAACCTCCCAGGGACCAGTGGGATCAGAGTAACCAACCCCACTCAGGCCAACAGAAGCCTGACAAGGGCACATGTCTCCATAGAGGAGGGTACTATGTCCTTCGGATCTCCAAGTGGTAGGCAGTTGTGAAGGCTGGACACTGTCTGAGTAACAGCCACATGGTTCCTGACTCCGACCTCTGATCTCCATTTCCCCTTGCCCCAAAGCGAGGACGGCCTCCTCCCAATAACACTGGCCCCTTTCTGAGGCTTTTTGCCTTCTGTTGCCAAGATAAGTCTCATACGTGAGCCCATGGAGAACTCATTGCCCACATTCTCCTGGACTTAGGGGAATTTAACAGGACTCCCCAATGAAAATCAGAGAGAAATAAGTCCAGGCTCGGACTCCCCACGCCTGACAGGAAAACCTGTTTAGAAACAGACCACGGGAATCGGAAGGGATGCACTTTGGTCCACATTGTTTGTCTCAGGTGATAACAGAATAACACTTTGAATGAAGTGACCGTCACACATATCCAGGGAAGCTTGGTGTTCTAGGACTTCGGAAAACCTAGGGGCTATAGAGAACTGGAACATACTTTAGCTACAGCTGGGAATCCTAAAGTAGCATGAAAACGCTCCAATTGACCTCACACAGTGTAGGAGGGCTTGGGCACTTGCCAGTTTTACAGGTTTTCCTGCCAGGGGGTGAAAGCAGTATGATTTGGAAGGCAGAGTCTCCATATGGACTGGTGCCCAAGTCTGTGGAACTGGGTTCCAATTTTTGAGGTTGTGAATAGTCTCTTTCACATTCACCTGCTGTGGAAATGGACTGGGTAGGTATGTGACAACCGTAGAGGCTCAGAAAGTAGGATGTGCAGGCAGTCTATGGCAGGGGCACAGAACACAGAAATAGTGTACACACAGAAGGCTTCAATCCCCCAAGATTTAGGAGGGCAACATTTTTCCCTTGATATATGAAATTAGTTTGTTAAGGGGGTAGAAAAAAACCTTCATGTATGCTCACTTGGAGTTAATCAACCCTATCAGTGTGGCTGTGTGTGTGTGTGTGTGTGTGTGTGTGTGTGTTTGTGTATTTGTTTGGTACTTCTGCCACGAAAGGCCACATCTCCCTCAGCATTTGCCACAGAAGTGAGGCAAACTGTCTCCAACTATCACCTGCCCCTACCCACAAGCAATCATATATATGCTTCACACATTCAAGTCCCCAATACCTCCTGTTCCCAAGGTAGATGTGGCAGACACCCCATGGCACCTGTTCCCCAAGTGATTCCAAACGTCTGGGAACTTGGTGTGATCCACAATCAAAATTGGAGGAAAAGGCTGCCGGACTCTGGCCCTGAATGTCTCCCAGTGAACACACGGTTAGGATAAGTGGAAGGGAATGCAAAAGGATACACTGAGGGCTAAAATTCTTCATGTCATTCATATGAGACCAGAATGATGCTGTGGATAATGTTCCTAGCACAAGTCCCTGGGCAAGGTTGGTGTCCAAGGAGCAAGAAAGTCCTGGAGCCTGGAGACAAGTGGAACATCCACTAGCTACACCAGGGAGTTCTGTGGGCCAAAGTCATGAACCCCAACTTCAAGAAGGTGAAGAAGGTGTCAAGCTGTCCCCAGCTTTCAAGCCCTTTCTATGTGTGGACAAACACTTGTGACTCACAAAGTAGGATCTTGCTCCTGGCAAGTCTGCAGATTCGGCTCTGATATTTTCTTCTTGGAGTCATTTTGTGCCCTAACCTGCTTGGTGACTGGACTTGACGTGCATGGACCCTGAGTGTCTCAGGAGGTCAGGAGCTCAGGCTTTCCTGAAAGCGGTGGACAGAGAGCAGGGCAATGGTCCCATGCAAAGAGAATCCTGCCACACACAGAGTTCTTCCTGGCAGGAGGTCACCCTTTACCTTTCCGACATAAGAAGGTAATTGCTGTGTGATGACACACGGTGTGAGTGCAGGCTCCCCAGGAAGGACTGGGTGCTGTCTGAGTGACAGCCCTGTAGCTCCTGAATTTGACCCTAGGCCCTTGCCTCAGAATGGAGATCAGATCCTTCCCAACATCATCTGCCCTTGCGCACATGCAACCCTCTTCTGCTGAACAGTTTCAAGAGCCCTGTGCCTCTGTTTGCCAAGGTAGAGCTTGCAGAAGAGGTCCATGCACTGCTGTTGCCCAGGCCATGCCACATTCCTGAGAACTAGTCCCAACTCCTTCATTACATCAGAAAATGTTCCCAGAGGATGCCTGTGAATGTCCCCTAGTGAAATCCTCCTTCATGAAAGGGCAAGGGAATCAGAAGGGAGGCTCTGAGGGCCAAATGTCTTCATCTCACATGAAAATGGGATAAGGCTTCACATGAAGTCACTAGCGCTTGTCCCTTGGCCAGGTTGGTGTCATCACCATCGTGAGTGGGCCAGATCCAAGGGGAACATCTTTCAGCTCCACTTAGGATCCCTGGGTGCCAAACGGCTATCACTAGTTTCCCTTCCTTCCCTTCAGTGATACAACAATGGCGATTCAGGGGCTTTTGTCTGGCTCTTGGCTCACACCCAAGTCTGTGGACATGGGCCTGGTCTTTTAGTTATTGAGTTTCTTTGTTCTATCCTGTCTGCCAGGTATGGGCATTGCATGGACAAAACGTTAGTATATCAGAATGGAGGAAGTTCAGGCATTCCAAGAGCTCGGTAGAGAGCAGGAAGCGACCGTCTGGGTCAACACAATCTTGCCAAGGACTACGTTCTCAGAAACAAGAGCAACCTTTCTTCCCCAACATCAAACACTGACTGCTGTGAGGTAGCACACCACCAGAGTGGGAACTTGCCTAGCGTTTTCTTGTCACTGTCCGAGGACACACCAGTCGCTCTTGTCTCTGACCCCTGATCTCTGTCTCTTCTTGCCCCTAAGGTGCAGTGGGCTCTTTCCAGCACCACCTGCGTTGATGTGCATTTGGGCTTTATATTCTCTTCTCCAGTGGACATCTCACCTGGTTGCTTGGCCGCATGATGCCAGTCTTTGGACTGCAGGAAACACACAGGAACACATCCCTCTGTTTGCATGTCTTCAGCTACATAGACAATCAAATGACATATTTGATTCAAGTGTGGAGCCTTCCAGAGGTGGAGCTTTGAGTCATTCTGTGGGATCTCCAAACAGGTAACTTATAGCTGACACAAATATAGAAATGCCTAAATCCACTTGAAAGGCAGTCTGTCATTTGTGGCTTCTAAACTTTGTTAAGTTCTACTAACTCTCACCTAGAAATGAGGAGTTTGAATATTTTGAAACACTCCTGATTAGGAAATGTCATAAAGAAACATTGAAACTTCATGAGAACCCATTCTGCTCTCATCTTTTTCTTCAGTGATTCATTCTAAATATCTCAGTGTCAAACATTTGATTTCAGAATGCTCCTGTTCCACTATGAGAATAAAGATCAAATGAAAACAAGCATGCTTGGAATAATTGAATTGGTCACAATAAATCCTGAGAATTGGTTTCCTGTGTCTGTCTTTGTTACGTGCTCTGTGGAAAATGTTCAACAATGTTATCTCTGGCTTTGCCTTTCTTTTTCTGGATCACTTTGGTGCTTTGGGGTCTTTTGTGAGTCTTTTGTGGGATTTTAGAATTGTTAGTTCTACATGTGTGCTAGATGCTGGTGGTATTTTAATAGGGATTGCCTTCGATATGTAGGTTGCTTTGGGTCATATAGGCATTTTCACCATGTTTTTACTCCCAAAACAGGAGCATGGAATGTTTTCCCATTTCTATGTGTCTTCTGCTATTCCCTTCATAAGTTTTGAGAGTAAAGATCTCATGGCTCTTCATTTAGGTTGATTTCCAAGTATCTTACTAAGTATCTTTGGTGCAATCATCAACGGGATCAATTCATTGATTTCATTTTCTGGGTGGGGGAGGCATGGGCTAGATGGGTTGTGGGGGGTAGGCTTAGGAATCCCCCGGGCTTACAGCAATGGGTTATAGCATGGCATAAAGAAATAAACAGCCATAGGATGCTTACAGCCGAGTGGGTAAACAAGATAGGCATCCCAGGAATAGGGAAGTACATAGGCACCCCAAAAAGAGGGGGGTGCACAACCCCAAACATAGAGAAGGAAAGGCATAGGCTCCAAAATAGGAATGGGCGCAAAGGCTCCCAATACAAAGGTATATGAGGTAAGCAAGATTCGACATGTAGTGCCAATGTGCCCTCCCATTTACTGTTATAGCCGAAAGCTGCTTTCACAGGAAGGAAGGACCTAATTAGGGAAGCAGGTAATGAGAGCTCTAGACCTGGGTCTGCGCTCTGCTGCTGTGCAGCTGCAGGGGAAGCGGACCAGAGGGGAGATGGTTAACAACAACAACAACAACAGCTACAACAACAACAAAAAAATGTTCCTTCTGTTCACTTTGATTTCTGTACCCAACCTGGCTTCTCCCCTAGGTGAGCTAAGAGAAACAGACAAGGCACCTCCGTTCACCATTAACAACCTACCTGCCCATCTGCCCTTGCCAGGATTTTGTTTTCTATTGACCCAAACCCCAAACACAGTATATCTCCAAAAACCCCCTTTCCCTCATGACCATGAATTGACCTTCACAGCTTCTTGGTCTCCTTGTGCACGCCCATCATGTTTGTAAGCCTTCTGATCTTAATAAATAAGAGGCAAGGACCCTTATTTGGGGCTCTTGTCTTTTCTGGGACATTAGTCATCTCTCTCTCTCTCTCTCTCTCTCTCTCCTATTATTTAATCCTGCATCCCGCTCTCTTGCTAAGACAGGAGAGAACTTTAGAACCACAGTCTATGATAGATGGTGACCCTCAAAGTGAAATAAAAGGGGACTATAGACCTATGGGGGCAGGGAGCAGGCTTAGCCAACAGGAGCGACATAAGGACTGCAGGACGTTTAGGAATGTTAAGGAGATGCAAGAAAAATAAGCACGTGTACAGTCTCAGCCTGAGGAGGTAAGGGACCAAAGGAAACGATAGGAGCATTCGCTGCCAGGGAACTAACTTTGTGAGAGATCCCCCATGGGAAACACCCTAGCTCCCTCCCCAGCCTCTGACTCCCTACAAAAGCTCTATATTAGAATTCTTCAGGCACTAGGAGAGACAGCAGGGATGACTCTCAACTAGAAGGCTATCCTTCCATTATTGCTAACCATCCAAAAGAATTGCCCTTGGTTCCCAGAACAAGGACTTTATGATCTTAAAGTGTGGGAATGAGTAGAAAAAACATTAAAGGCTCGGAATTCTACGGAGGCTAGTGTCCCCCCTAAAGTAATTTTCACTGGGTCCATCCTCAGCTCTGCCATTCCCCACTTGAGCTCAGAAGATGTATGTAAAGACTTAGAGTTCTCTAAAAAGGGGGGGAAACCTGGCCCCTGCTATGATCAGGCTGTGCCTCTGGTGCCTTTGCAGCCAAAAGATACTCCCCCTCCCCCTAAAGAGTGGGATGATATCAAGCCTCAAAACTCCTCATCAACAGGCTCTGATCAGGTCCTGATTCCGATGGGAAAGTGCCTTAGAGAAGCCAGTAGAGCCAGTAAATCCCAGCTGTTTCCCGTTGTCAGGCAAAATGGGCAATGGGGCCATGAAGGCCTGTTCTTTCCAATAGTCAAAGAATCACAAACATCAGTTCAGCTGTGTCCATCACAGCCCTTTCACAGTCACTATTTTTGAAAACAGTTGTGAATCTCATTCCATGTGTGCCTGTGAGTGGGGCTTTCTCATGAAAATCATCCTGACCCCAGCCCAGTATGCTATCTGTGCCCAAGAGTTTCCAGATGCCTGAGTTGGCTCCTGCTATGCAGAACTTTGTTGCCTTGATTCACATGTCTTTTGAATGACTGTCTGACCTGGGGTAGTATTTCCAATTGAGGCATGGAGCCCAGCTTCCAATCATTGTCACTAAAACAATTCAGGAAAATAGTGTGGTGTATTTTACACAGGCATCCTTAATATAGGGAACTCTAACTCTTTCGCTTGCTCTGGCGCTCTCTCTCTCTCTCTCTCTCTCTCTCTCTCTCTCTCTCTCTCTCTCTCGGTTTCTGTCTATACACTCTGGTTACTCTAACTATATGTGAGGGCTTCTCTCTCAGTCATTCCCTGGAGAAATAACTGTGATGTTTAGAGTTGATTGTCTCTACCTCAGGATAGAGATTTTAAGGAATCTAAGCCCCTGCAAAACTCCTTTTGGTTCCTGGAACTTCCCTTTCTTCTCTGAGCTGACATAGGTGGCCTAATTCCACTAGTGGAAAACAAAACAAAACAAAGGAAAACACTCAAAACAAAACCAAATTCGGTTATATGCTCATCTGGCTGAGCTGATTGGCTTTAGAAGGACGTGAACTCTTTTCTCTGCCCTCTGAGCATTTGTCCGCCTTCAGGACTCTTGACAGCACAGGCACAACAACTTTTCTGCCTTCCCTTCCCCCTCCTCCATTTTCTGCACTGCCTGCCTTTCTGCTTGAGTATCTGGCTCTTCAGTGCCACAAGGAATGGAATTTTAAAAGTGCACTGGTATAAGGTTGTAATTCTCCTTTTCTCTATGTTCAAAAACCAAAGATTCTTTGGACTCTGGGTGTCACTCTCTGTCTCTCTCTCTCTCTCTCTCTCTCTCAAAAATAAACAATAAAAATTTTGAAAAATAATTTCCAGGTCCCCTGCAGCCTATTGACAAATACTTGAGGCTGCCAGAGTAAAATGCTTCTCCAGGAACTCCCTATTGTCTTAATGTTGATGTTTTGCTGGAGGCAAAAAGGAGTTATCTTGCCAATAGCTAGGCCTCCAGTAATCTGTGAGTCTTTAGCCATTGCAAGTGCTTGCCACTTGCCATTTGGCTTGACCGTCCCCAAGCCCATATTATAGAAGCAGTAATTCTTCACATGATCAATAACAGTAATAACAATATAATACTAATGATGATAATGATGATGATGATGGTAAAAAATAATGATAATAACCAATCCGAAGGAACACACTTGAGAACCAATGTTGTTCACCTCAGCTGAAAATGGAATGAAGGCTTCTGGCTCCTGACTTTCTTGAGTATTCAGTGGGTAGAGGCCCTCATGATCTATCTGAATGTTGGCTTCTCTGTGCTGGCTGGCAGCCATGTCTGTGGAACTGGGTTCTGGTCCCAGAGTCCTTGCCTGGAATGGATTCTGTGCCCGGACCATCTGGGGAAGAACAAGGCTCATGCTCAAACTTTGATCTTCTCAGAATGCAGGAACCTCCCAGGGACCAGTGGGATCAGGGTAACCAACCCCACTCAGGCCAACAGAAGCCTGCCGAGCGCACAGGTCTCCATAGAGGAGGGCACTATGTCCTTCGGATCGCCATGTGGTAGTCAGTTGTGAAGTCTGGGCACTGAGTAACAGCCACATGGTTCCTGACTCTGACCTCTGATCACCATCTCCCCTTGCCCAGAAGCGAGGACAGCTCCCTCCCAATAACACTGGTGCCTTTCCAAGGCTTTTTGCCTTCTGTTGCCAAGATAGGTCTCACATTGAGCCCATGGAGAACCCATTGCCCACGTTCTCCTGGACCTAGGGGAACTTAACAGGACTCCACAATGAAAATCAGAGAGAAATACGTCCAGGCTCGGACTCTCCACACCTGACAAGAAAACCTGTTTAGAAACAGACCACGGGAATCGGAAGGGATACACTTTGGTCCACATGCCCATTTCCTGGTGCCAGGATTTTGTTTTCTATTGACCCCAACCCCAAACACTGTATATTTCCCAAAACCACCTTTCCCTCATGCCTACGAGTTGACCTTCACAGCTTCTTGGTCTCTTTGTGCATGCCCATCACATTTCTAAGCCTTCTGATCTATTTTTTTTTTAGCATTCATTTATTTTTGAGAGACACAGAGAGACAGAGCATGAGCAGGGGAGGGGCAGAGAGAAAGGGAGACACAGAATCTGAAGCATGCCCAGGCTCTGACCTGTCAGCACAGAGCCCAAGAGAGGCTCGAACCCAGGAATCTTGAGATCACACCTGAGCCGAAGTCAGATGCTTCATGGACTGAGCCACCCAGGCGCCCTGTAAGCCTTCTGATCTTAATAAATAAGAGGAAAGGACCCTTATTTGGGGCTCTTTTCTTCTCCAGGACATTAACCATCTCTGTCTCCTATTTTTTAATCCTGCCTCCAGCTCTCATGCTAAGAGAAGAGAGAACTTTAGACCCAGAGTCTACAACAGTGGGTGATGAATATTAAGGAGGGCACTTGTTATGATGCCCTTGGTTGTTGTCTGTAAGTGAGGAATCACTGAATTCTAATCCTAAAACCAATATTGCACGGTATGCTAACTGATGAGAATTAAAGAGATATTTAGAAAAAACTAGGAAGACAAAAACTGGGAAAAATCAAACAAGATAATTTGGTCTTCCTATTTTTACACCTCCAGTTTGACCCTTCTATCCTGACTCAGACATTTTTATCTTGGAGAACTTAGCTCACACACAGACACAATTTTGTTTTTGTGCTGTGCTTTATCAATGTTGAAATCAGAAATATATGAACATAGGATGTCTGTGGATAAAGTGTGTTTCAGGGAAAACTAATGAAATGTTTCAATTAATTCATCAATTTAAAAAAGCATAGCTCAACGTTCCAGTTCTAGTTTATCTGAATTTATTTTATAATTAATGAAAAGATTTTTCAGGTCCAATTAATTTTTATGGAAATGGTTTGATGTTCTAGCCACACTATACTGCATTAAGTATAGATTCTGCTTTGTTAAATTTTAAGAAAGGAAACACTAAACTGAGATGTTAGAGCAGGGAGATCAATACTTGTGATTTCCCATGGTGGGCCATCCATAATCAGTAGCCACATCCAGGGTTCATTTGGTGACTAGCCTCTTAAAAAAAAAAACCACACATCTGTATCCTCTTTCTTACTTAGACATCTAGAGGGGCCCAAATGTTACCCTAAACAAAGCAAAACTTTACCTTTGGAGCACTGTGTGACTTTGGAAAGGATCTATGTTTCTCTGAAGGATAGATCTCTGTATGCCTAGCAGCAGAGGCAGGTGTGGAAGTAAACTCTATGATTCAGAGATATAGTGTTTCTGCCTGGTTGACATCCATGCCCTCTCTACTGGGACCAGTAGGTGGTAGGTGGGTCGTTGCTGAAGACCTACTTCTTGAGCAGAGTCTTTGCTGTCTTACTGTACCTCATAAGGCAGGGACGTCACTCATGCACTGCTGGGTTAGTGATGTCATGCATACCTAGTGGTCGACACAGCCCTGAGGTTTCTTCACTGGCTACACACTCACACATTTGCCTGTTTTATACACGTTTCTATGCCTGTATAAAGTAAACCGGAATGCTTAGTATACAGGTGTGGCTGAGCACTCCCCACCTGACACACCATCCAGTGTTAATGGAGCCAGACATCACACCCTCTGATGAACTGGCTTTTGTAGTTATGTATCTAGCTCTCACTATACAAAGGGGTGACTGATCTGGTCAAGTGACTAGGACTGGCCCAGATCACAGGAGACAGGAAGAGTCCAGAGGAGAAGGTTGCGCTCCGGCATTTGATGGGAGGCTGGGCTCTCCCAACATGTTTGCTTTGGAAAGGAGAGACTCTAATATACTGGGAGGAATCATGCCAGCATTTGTGTCCATTTGGGGTCATTTTGCTATCCAGATCCTCACATGCACATTCACACTGAAAGGTGTGTTCAAGAAAGAGTGGACCCTGGGGAAGCGACAAGACGGAAAGAAGAAAGGTTAGAGAGAGTTCTGCCATGGGGCAGCAGCATCCATTTTCATAGCTGCATGTGCAAAGGCCCAACAATGGGCAAGGAGTTCTTGAAGTTCGTCAGTTTCTGCTGCACCCAGGGGCATCCTTGGCCCAGCCCCCAGAGGGAAGGACGAGGGTCCTGCAGACCAACTCTGTGGGCACCTGGAATGATGATGAGCTAATTCCCTTAGTGTAGACAATAGCTACAGAAGAAAAGGCTTCAGTGTGCTCCTGTGTAGTGTTGTGTTACCAGTGGGTTTGTCCAGAGTTCCATGTGATCGTAAGGTGTCAATTGACCTTGGTGCTCTGTCAATGACTCACTGTGTTCTGAGATACTAAAGAAGTGCTTGATACTTGCGGAAAGTCTTTTTTAGAGCCTAGAGAGGCTTGGGCACTTGGGGTGGTGAGGACTTGGAAGAGGGAAGGACATATCAGAGCACTGTACGTGGCATCTAGAGTCCAAGTACAATACCAGTCATGTTGGGCCCCCAGGCTCTTCATTTGGAAATAGGGGGGTCATTGTCCTGGCTGACATGAGGCTGCCTCGTGAGTCAAGAGTGTACACTGGGGATGGACAGACAAAGGGGAATGGCAGAAGCCTGAGATCCTTTGCACAGCCCTGGAGCCTGAAGGCCCTGAGCTTCACCCAGGGACCTTAAAGGGCCACTGCCTTCATGTCAGCCACCAAAAGGTGCTGACTTTGTTTGGAGGCCTTCATGCCTGTGCCTCCAGTGTTAGCGCTGGACACCAAGGAACAGACAGCCTCCTGTGTCAGTGGTGCCTACCGAGATTTGCTGGAGGAATGCAACAAGGGAAAGATCATGCAGAGGTCATTCTGGATTTCCCCTGCCTTGTATTCAACAGGAATCTCCCATTACTAGAAGTTATGTCCACAGAGCAAGCTGGTCAAAATCTAGATGGAGGGCTCCATGATCCTTCCATTTATTCATTCAGTAAGTGCTCCAACCACTCACCTTGTGCTAGGGGATCTGGTGGGCCAAAGTACAAGGCTTACAATGACAAAGTGGTCCCTGCCTGCCAGGTCTTCCCAGCCTGGTGGGGAGATGAACAAAGGTATGAAAGACAAGACATGTGAAAAAAAAAGGGGTGGGGGGCAAGAAGTGTAATAGTGAAAAGAATGAATGTGCTCTGAGACAGGCTGGGGAGTCACTGGAGGCTATGAGAGGCTTCACTGAGGTGAACAAGCTTGGAAAGTGTGCCTAGTGCGGAAGGATGCATAAAGAGCTCAGAGCTATTAACAGGAACCCAAGCTGAAATGGGAAGTCTAAGTATGAATAAACAGGAGATATCTGATTGGGTGATGTTATCATTACCTACGCAGAACATAAACCAACCTTTCGAGGTAGAGATATTATCATCATTTTCTAGTTGTCAGACCTGTAAGGTGGAGGTAGCAAAGAGAATGTAGGGAGAATGCACGCAAATAGTGGTCCGTGCAAATTGGGTATTGCACAGGAAGACCCAGTTTAGGTTAATAGGTACTTTCACAGAAATTTCACTGTGGGGGCACTTGGGTGGCTCAGTCGGTTAAGGGGCCGACTTCAGCTCAGGTCATGATCTCACGGTTCGTGGGTTCGAGCTCCGCGTTGGGCTCTGTGCTGACAGCTAGCTCAGAGCCTGGAGCCTGTCTTCGGATTCTGTGTCTCCCTCTCTCTCTGACCCTCCCCTGCTCATGCTGTCTCTCCCTCTCTCAAAAAATAAATAAAAACAGTAAAAAAAAAAAAAGAAATTTCACTGTGTCTAATAGGAAGCGTGAAGAAGGGAAAGCTTGGCTTCCAGAGATGAACAGACCAAGGTCCTTTTAATTTCCCTTTATGTGCAGATATTAGAGGTCCAGACAAACCTCCATCTTTCCAGAAACTATTCTCCCTCCTAGACTGGTCAAAGGATATGGTCTTATTAGAATATTTTGTTTTAAGATGTCCTCTAGGACCTATGTCAGTAATAGTCCAATTTCACCAGTGAAGATTATGCTCCATCTCTCCATAACAGGTTGTTCGGGGAATAATGTTCCAGAGGTGGTCTGAATATTTGAGACTAGAGCCAGCTATAATAGTGGGAGTATGAGATATGCTTGTTTTGTTTTTTCAGGTATGTCAAAGCTTGTGGCTGAGAAAAAGGTAAGATTGTCTGGCCTTGTGAAAAAAGACCTTAGATGAATGATGCTTTCCCCACTTTATTCTCTCACAGAGTTCAAGATATACCACTTACCTAACACTTCCCCAATATGTTTTTACACATTAGTAATCTAGTGAAACAAAATGCTACCTGAAATACGCTTTCTGAACAGAGTTGTTTCACAGAGCTGAGTATAATGCACTTCCCTTTGTGGTTTCAGCACGTTTTCAAGGACTACTAACATTGTGAAACATTATGGTAGTTGAATGATGCATTCCCCACTGTGTTCTCTCACAGAGTGGAGTATACAACAGTTTCCTTATACTTGCAAACATGTGTTTTTTTGCATTACTAACTAAGTGGAACAAGATGCTAACTGAATGTTTCCTTCTGGACTGTGTTCTATCCCCGAGTTGAGTATATGGCACTTCCCTCAATAGTCCCCACACATGTATTCAAGCAATACTAACGTAGTGAAACAAGATGGTATTTGAATGATGCATTCCCCACAGTGTTCTTTCACAGAGTTCAAGATACAACACCTAATAATTCTCCACATGTAGTTTTACACATTACTACCTTAAACAAGAGGCTAACTGAAAATTTCTTCTCGAGCAGTGTTTTCTCATAGAGATGGTGTAATGCAATTCCCTCTATGGTTTTTGCACATGTTTATAACATTTTTTAACATTATGGTAGTTGAATGAGTTATTCCCCATTGTGTTCTGTCACAGAGTTGAGTATATAACACTTTCTTTATCCTTCTATACATGTGTTTTCAAACATTACTAACTTAGTTGAACAAGATTCTAACCGAGTGATGCCTTCTGTACAGTGTTGTTTCACAGAGTTGAGTATACCACTTCCCTTAGTGGTCCCTGCACATGTATTCAATCACTACTACCTTAGTGAACTAGATGTTAGTTGAATGATGCTTTCCCCACTGTGTTCTTTTACAGAGTTCAGGATACAACACTTACATAATACTTCCCTGCATGTGGTTTACACGTTACTAACTTAGTGAAAGAAGATGCTAACTCAAAAATGCTTTCTGCCCTGTGTTGTTTCACAGAGGTTAGTCTCATGCACTTTCCTCTACTGTTTCTGCATATGTTTTCAAATACTACTAACTTAATGAAACATTATGGTAGTTGAAGGATGCATTCCCCACTGTGTTCTTTCAAAGAGTTGTGTATATAACACTTTATACTTCTATGCATGTGCTTTCAAACATTACTAACTTAGTGGGACAAGATTCTAACTGAGTGAGGCCTTTCATACAGTGTTGTTTCACAGAATTGAGGATACTGCACTTCTATCAATGGTTTCCGCTCATGTTTTCAAACTCTTCTAACGTACTGAAACAAAATGTTAGTTGAATTATGCGTTCCCCACTGTGTTCTTTCTCTGAGTTGAGTATATAACACTATTCTTAAACTTCCTCGCATTTTTTTACATCACTATGTTAGAATAACAAGATGTTAACTGAATGATGCCTTCTGCACAGTATTGTTTCACAGAATTAAGTATAATGTTCTTCCCTCAATGGTTTCTGCACATGTATTCGAGCACTACTTGAAACAAGATGGTACTTGAATTATGCGTTCCCCCACAGTGTCCTTTCACAGAGTTCAGGATACATCACTTACCTAATACTTCCCCGCATACTCTTTTACACGTTTGCAACTTAGTGAAACAAGATGCTACCTGAAAAATTCTTTCCACAGAGTGTTGTTTCACAGGGGTAGGTATAATACACTTCCATCTATGGTTTCCGCACGTTTTCAAACACTACTAACATTGTGAAACATTATGGGAGTTGAATGATGCATTCCCCACTGTGTTCTGTCAGAGAGTTGAGTATATAACACTTACTTTATACTTTTATGCATGTGTTTTCAAATATTACTAACTTACTGGAACAAAATTCTAACTGAGTGAGGCCCTCTGCACAGTGTTCTTTCACAGAATTGAGGATACTGTCCTTTCAACGGTTTCTGCACATATTTTCAAACACTTCCAACCCAGTGAAACAATGTTAGTTGAATGATGCATTCCCCACTGTGTTCTTTCACAGAGTTGAGTATATAACACTTACCTTATACTTCCCCGCATGTATTTTTTTTTATAGTTTATTGTCAAATTGGTTTCCAAACAACACCCAATGCTCTTCCCCACACGTGCCCCCCTCCATGACCATCACCTTCCTTCCCCTTTCCCCCTCCTTCTTCAGCCCTCAGTTTGTTCCCCGCATGTGTTTTTTAGCATTACTAACTTAGCGGGAGCAAGATGCTAAGTGAATAATGCCTTCTGCTGAGTGTAGTTTCAAAGAGTTGAGATAAAGGCACTTCCCTCAGTGGTCTCCCCACAAGTATTCAAGCACTACTAACTTAGTTGAACAAGATGTTATTTGAATCATGCATTCCCCACATGTTCTTTCTCAGAGTTCAGGATGCAACACCTACCTAATACTTCCCCACATATTTTTTACATGTTACCAACTTAGTGAAAGAAGATGCTAACTGAAAACATGCTTTCTGCACAGTCTTGTTTCACAAAGGTGAGAATAATGCCTTTGCCTCTATGGTTTCTGCACACATTTTCCAACACGTTTTCACATTGTGAAACATTATGGTAGTTGAATGATGCATTCCCCACTGTGTTCTTTCTCAGAGCTGAGTATAGAACACTTACTATATACTTCTATGCATGTGTTTTCAAACATTACTAACTTAGTGGAACAAGATTCTGAGTGTTGCCTTCCACACAGTGTTGTTTGACAGAGTTGAGTATAATGCACTTCTTTTAGTGTTCCCCACGCATGTATTCAATAACTACTAATTTTGTGAAACAAGATGAAAGCATCAAAACCCTAGAGGATAAAGCAGGAAACAGCCTCCTTGACCTTGACCACAGCAATTTCCTACTAAAACATCCCCACAGGCAAGGGAATCAAGAGCAAAAAAGGAAGCGTTGGGACCTCATCAAGATAAAAAGCTTCTGTGCTGCAAAGGAAACAATCAACAAAATAAAAGGCAACCAACGGAATGGGAAAAGATAGTTGCAAATGACATATCAGATAAAGGGCTAGTATCCAAAATCTACAAGGAACTCACCAAACTCCACTCCTGAAAAACGAATAATCCAGTGAAGAAATGAGCAGAAGACATGAATAGACACTTCTCCAAAGAAAACATCCGGATGGCCAACAGACACATGAAACGATGCTTGTGTCACTCATCATCAGGGAAATACAAATCAAAGCCACACTGAGATACCATCTCACGCCGGTCAGAGTGGTTAAAATGAACAAAACAGGAGACTATAAATGCTGGCGAGGATGTGGAGAAACGGGCACCCTCCTACATTGCTGGTGGGAATGTAAACTGGTGCAGCCGCTATGGAAAACAGTGTGGAGGTTCCTCAAAAAATTGACAATAGAACTCCCCTATAACCCAGAAATAGCACTGCTAGGGATTTGCCCAAGGGATACAGAAGTGCTGATGCATAGGGGCACATGTACCCCAATGTTCATAGCAGCACTTTCAACAATAGTGAAATCATGGAAAGAGCCTAAATGTCCATCAACTGATGAATGGATCAAGAAGATGTGGTTTATCTATACAATGGAATACTACA
>JAQQST010000125.1:0-25001 GCA_028646485.1 Cryptoprocta ferox | reverse complement strand
CCACGGGTGTGTTTTCGAACGGGTGACACGTGGGGGCAACCAAAGGCTCACTGAATGACGCCTGTGCGAAATGTCCCCTGACAGAAATGAGTGTCCTACCCCTTCGTCATCATGAGCTGCATACGTTTGCAAAGGCGAATATAGCATGGACAGGATAGTCCATTGCCTGAGGCCTCCCCAGCTCAACGGCCTCCCACAGTTGGGTGGGGAAAAAAAAACTTGGCTTGTACAGCCTCTCCTGTGCTGTCAAACTCTACCAGGATAGTGAAACCGGAGGCCATTTGAATCACACCTTCCCTGCAGTGTTCCGTGTCAGAGGCGAGGACCCGGCACTTCCCGCACAGGGTTCCACTCCTGTTGTTGTGAAAGGTGACTAACATGGGGGAAACGAGAGGCACTTGAATGGTGCGTTTCCCACGGCCCTCTTTCCCAGAGGGAGGATAACTCACTGACAGCTAACGGCCAAGCATGTTAGGTCAAACACTACTAATGGAGTGACACACGATGCTCGCTGAATGGTGCCTTCCGCACAGGGTGGTTTCCCCGAGTGGCTAGACTGCCCTTGCCACGTGGGTCTTTGTGCAGCTTTCAACATTCCTACGTTCGGCGAGTAAGAGGTCAGGGGAATGATACCTTCCCCACAGTGTTGTTTCGCAGAGCTGAGTAGGAAACCCTTCCCTTGCACTGCCATCGATGTGTTTCCTGAGTACTAAAGTAGCCAAGCAAGAAGCTCCTGAGTAGTGCCTTCCGCATAGTGCTGTTGCAAAGATATGAATGTCCTGCACCTCCATCACTGGTCTCTGCACATGTTTTCAACACCACTACGGGAGGGAAACAAGCGGCTCACTGAATGATATGCCCCCAACGTGCTCATCCAGAGAGCTGCGTTTGTAAAACCCTTCCCTGATACTTCCACGCCTGGGCTTTCCAACGTTCCTCACTGAGAGAAATAAGATGCTCCCTGAAGGATGTCTTCCGTGCCGCCTTGTGCACAAAGTTCAGGGTAGTGCACTTTCCCCAGTGGTCTCCGCACATGTGTGCAAGCCCCACTAACATAGTGAACCAAGGGGTCAGTTGAAGGATGTGTGCCTCACAGTGTTCCTTCACCGATGTTTAGGAGACACTGACGTTCCCCTTCTTTGCCTCACCTCACTGTGGTTGATACCAGTGAGTCCCAAGGAAACACGTTGCTGCCTAAAAAGAATGATGCCTTTCGCATAACATGGGTTCCCGGAGATGAGTGCTCCACACTTGCCCCATGGCCCTCCAGAAACGTGTCCAATCTCTTCTTTGACGAGGAAACAAGATGGTCGTTGAATGATGAATGCCCCACAGGGTTTCCTCACACCTGGGAGCGTAAATCCCTTATCTTCCACTTCCTCTTGTTCCGCATAGGTGAGTAGGAAACCCTTTGCTAACACTGTCATGTATGTGTTTCCAAAGAGCTCTGTAATCGGAAATGCAGAAACTACTGAATGGTGCCTTATGTACATTGTTGTTGCTAAGTATTTAGTATAGTGCACTTCCCTAATTGCTCTCTGTACGTCTTTTTTACACCACTATGTAAGTGAAACAAGAAATTTATTCTACGGTATGCTCTCCCCAGAGTTTAGTCAGCGATTTGAGTATAAAATATGCACATTTTACTTCCCCCAGTGGTTTGAAATAGTGCTAACTGAGTGAAACAAGATGCTCCTTTAATGATATCTTCCTCACCGGGTTGTTCACAAATTTCATTTTAGGGCCCTCTCCTCAGTGGTGTCCGCACATGTTTTAGACCCACTAACATTGGGAAACAAGGGTCAGTTGAATGATGTGTTCCTCATAGTTTTCTTTCTCTGATGTTTAGGAGTCACTTGTGCATTGATTGATATCAGTATGGTGTAAAGAAACAATTTGCTAGCCGAAAGAATGATACCTTTCGCATAATGTTGGTTCACAGAGATGAGTGCTCTACACTTACCTCATTGTCCTCCACAAACGTTTTCAATCTTTTCTAACTCTCTGAAACAAGATGATAGTTAAATCACGTGTTCTCCACAGTTTTTCTTCACCCTATGGATTATAAATCACTTATCCTCTACTTCCATACAAGAGTTTTCACACTCTCCTAACTAGGTGATCAAGAAGCTCACCGAATGATGTCTTTGGCACTTTGTTTCTGCATAGCATTGAGATTATTGTACTTCTGTCATTGGTTCCTGCACAGGACTTTCAACTCTCTGAACTGAGTGAAACAAGTTGCTAACTGAGTAATGTCTTCCGTACAACATTATTGCACAGAGCTGAAATTGCTGCAATTCCCTCATTGGCCTTCGCACATTTTCAAACAAAACTAACTTAAATACCTCAGTGAACCATGTGGTTAATTGAGAGATGTGTTCCTCACTGTGTTCTTTTCCATAGTGGATGAGAAAATATCCTGCCCATCCTGCTGCTTTTCTGCCATCTGTGGTAGAGTCGTGCCCCTCCTCCTGCATTTCTGCCGTCTCTGCTAGGCCCCTTCCCCTCCTGATGTATATCTGCCCTCTGATATAGAGTGCTGCCCCTCTTGATGAAGTTCAGCCATTTGTGCTAGGAAGACCCCTTCAGCTACATTTCTGTTCTCTGTGTTATATAGCCCTGTGGCTCCTGCTGCATTTCTGGCTCCTGTCCTAGAACACTGTCCCACCTGATCATTGCTGTCCTCTGTCCTACTACTCTGACCTTCCTGCTGCATTTTTCCCTATGCTTCAACCATGCACCTCGTGTTGTATTTCCCCGCCTGTGCTCTATCCTCACTCCTCCTGCTGCATATCAACTCTCTGTGCTAGAGACTCTCGCATTATGCTGCATTTCTGCACTCTGTTTTGGAGCCCACCTGTTCCTGTTATACATTTTCCCTCCGTTCGAGATCCCTGCCCCTCCTGAAGCTTTTCTGCCCTCTGTGCTAGACACTTCATCTCAAGTTGCATTTCTGCAATGTGTGCAAGAGCCCTGCCCCTCCACCTACATATCTGCCCTCTGTGCTAGTTTACTGACCATTCGCCTGCATTTCTGCCCTCTGTGCTAGACCCTTTCCCCTCCAACTGCATTTCTGTCAACAGTGAGAGAGCCCCACCTCTTCTGCTGCATTTCTGTCCTGTTGTTGCATAGCTCTGCTCCTCTTCCTTCATTTCTGCCCTCTATGCTAGAGCCCTATGCTTCCACAACATTTCTACACTCTGTGGTAGTCAGAATGCACCAGCTACATTTCTGTTCTCTGTATTAGATCTTTTTGGCGCCTGCTGCATGGCTGAACTCTGTGCTAGGAAGACCCCACCTGCTACATTTCTGTTCTCTCTGTTAGAGCCTATGGCTCCTGCTGCATTTCCACACTCTGTGCTAGAGCCCTGCACATCCTACTGCATTTCTGCTCTTTGGGATACAGCCCTGCCCCTCCTGGTGCACATCATTCCTCTGTGCTAGATCCCTGCACCTCCTTATGCATTTCTTCCCCCTATACTAGAGTCCAGCCACTGCTGCATTTATGCCCTCTGTGCTATAACCCCGTCTCCCCAGAGATATTTCTACCCATTGTGATAGAGGCTTGGCCTCATGCTGCCTTTGTACTCTCTGTTCTAGAACACTGTCCCTCCTGCTGCATTGCTCCCCTCTGTGCTATTGCTCTGATCTTCCTGCTGCATTTTTGCTCTCTCTGCCTGAGCACTGCCCATCCTGCTTCATTTCTAACCTCTGTGTTTCAGCCCTGCCTCTCATGCTGTATCTAACCTCCTGGGCTAGATCCTTACCACCCTGCTGCATTTCTGCCCTCTGTGCTAGAAACCATTGCCTCCTGCTGCATTTCTGCACTCTCTTATGAGCCCTGCGGATCCCTTTATCTTTCTACCTTCTGTGATAGATCATTACCCCTCCTCAAAATTTTCTGCTCTACATCCTTGACCCTTCACCTCGTTTTGAATTTCTGTAGTCTGTTCAAGAGCCCTGCACCTACAGCTACATATCTTCCATCTGTACTACTGTACTGACTATTTGGCTGCATTTCTGCACTCAGTGTAGAGCCCCACCTCTCCTGCTGCACATCTGTCCTATGTTCGAGAGCACTGTCCCTTGTGCTGCCTTTCTGCCCTCTGTGCTGGAGTCTGGCTCCTCCACTGCATCTGTCCCCTGTGCTAGAGCCCTACCTCTCCTGTTAGTTTTCTTCCCTCTGTGCTACAGCCCTGCCACTGCCACTGCATTACTGCCCTCTGTGGTACAGGTCTGCCCCTCCTGATGCACTTTTGCCCTCTATGCTAGAGCCCTGCTACTATTACCTCATTTATATCCTCTGGACTGAGAAATGTCCCCTCCAGCTACATTCCTACACTCCGTGTTAGTGCCCTGCTCCTTGTGCTGCATTTCTGCCTGCTCTGCTACATCCCTGTCGCTCTTGGTTCACATCTTCCCTCTGTGATAGATCCCTACACCTCCTGGTGCATTGATATACTCTATACTCAAGCCCAGTAAGCCTGCTGCACCTGCCTTCTGTGCTAGAGCCCTACCCAACCAGAGACATTTCTACCTATGGCACTAGAGCCTTGAACCTCCTGCTGCATTCCTGCCCTCTGTTCTACAGCCCTGCCCTCTTGTTACACTCCTGCATCAGTGCTAGATCCCTGCCCCTCCTGCTGCATTTCTACCTGGTCTGCTAGGCCCCTTCCTCTCTGCTGCATATCTGCCCTCTGATGTAGAGCGCTTCCACTCGTGCTGCATTTCAGCCACTATGCAAGGGAGACCTCTTCGGATACATTTCTGTGCTCTGTGTTATAGCCCTATGGCTCCTGCTGCATTTCTGCTCTCTGCGCTTCAGCCATGTGCCTCGTGTTGTATTTTTATCCCCTATCCTAAAATCTTACCCCTTCTGCTGCATTTCCACCCTCTGGGCTAGAGACCCTCGTGTCCTGCTGTATTTCTGCCTTCTATTTTGGAGCCCTCTTGTTCCTGTTATATTTTTACACCTTGTGCTTTATCCCTGTCCCTCCTGAAACTTTTCTGTCCTCTGGGCTAGACGCTTCACCTCGTTTTGCATTTCTGCACTGTGTGCAAGAGCCCTGCCCCTCCAACTGCATATCTGCCCTCTATGCTACTGTACTGGCCATTTGGCAGCATTTCTGCACTCAGTGTTAGAGCCCTGCCTCTCTGGCTGCACATCTGCCCTCTGCTGGAGAGTGCTGCCCCTCATGTTGCATTTATGCCTTCTGTGTGAGAGCCCGGCCCATGCTGCTGCTTTTCTGCAGTCTGTGGTGAGTCCTGCCACTCCTGATGCATTTGTGCCCTCTGTGCTACAGCCATGATCCTCTTGTTGCGTTTCTGTGCTCTGGGGTAGTGCTCTGATTGTTTGCTGCATTTCGGCCTTCTGTGTTACAGCCCCTCCAGTCCACTGCATAACTGACCACCTTACTAGAGCTCTGTCTCTCCTGGTGAACTTCTGCCCTCTGTTCTAAACAACTGTCCTACGTGCTGCCTTTCTGCCCTCTGTGTTGGGGTCTGGCTCCTCCGCTGCATTTCTGTCCTCTGTGCTAGAGCCCTACCTCTCCTGTTAGTTTTCTTCCCTCTGTGCTTCAGCCCTGCCACTGCCACTGTATTACTGCCCTCTGTGGTACAGGTTTGCCCCTCCTGCTGCATTTCTGCCCTCTATGTTAAAGCCCTGCTCCTATTACAGCATTTATGTCCTCTGGGATGAGCTATGTCCCCTCCAGCTACATTCCTACACTCTGTGTTAGAGCCCTGTTCCTTGTGCTGCATTTCTGCCTGCTCTGCTACATCCCTGTCACTCTTGGTTCACATCTTCCCTCTGTGATAGATCCCTACACCTCCTGGTGCATTCATTCACTCTATACTCATGCCCAGCTACTCCTGCTACATCTGCCTTCTGTGCTAGAGCCCTATCCAACCAGAGACATTTCTACCTATGGCGCTAGAACCTTGAACCTCCTGCTTCATTTCTGCCCTCTGTTCTACAAGCCCTGCTTTATTGTTACACTTCTGCATCAGTGCTAGAACACTGCCCCTCCTCCTGCCTTTCTGCCCTGTGTGCTAGACCCCTTCCCTTCCTGCTGCATATCTGCCCACTGATGTAGAGCACTGCCCCTTGTGCTGCATTTCAGACCTTTGTTCTAGGAAGACCACATGAGCTACATTTCTGTTCTCTGTGTTATAGCCCTATGGCTCCTGCTGCATTTCTGCCCTCAGTTCGAAAGCACTGCCCCTCCTGGTGCATTTCTGCCTTCTGTGTGTGAGCCCTGCCCATCCTGCTGCATTTGTGCCCTCTGTGCTTCAGTCATGACCCTCTTGTTGCCTATCTGCTCTCAGTGCTAGAGCCCTACCCCTCATGCTGCATTAATTCCCTCTGTGATAGACCCCCTCCCCCACTGCTTTATATCTGCCCTTTGTTGTAGAGTGCTGCCCCTCGTACTGCATTTCAGCCCTCTGTACTAGGAAGTCCCCTTCAGTTGCATTTCCGTTCAAAATTACAACCTTATGGCTCCTGCTGTATTTCTGCTGTCTGTGCTTCAGCCATGCGCCTCATGTTGTATTTTTACCCTCTGCCCTAAATCTTTACCCCTCCTGCTGCATTTCAACCCTCTGTGCTAGAGACCCTCGTGTCCTCCTGTATTACTACTCTCTCTATTGGAGCCCTCCTGTTACTGTTGTATTTCTACACTTTGTGCTAGATCTCTGCCCCTCATGAAGCTTTTCTGTTCTCTGCACTAGACACTTCACCTCGTTTTGCGTTTCTACACTGTGTGCAAGATCCATGCCCCTCCAGCTACATATCTGGCCTCTGTGCTACTGTACTGACCATTCGGCTGCATTTCTGCACTCAGTGCTAGAGCCCCGCCTCTCCTTCACACATCTGCCCTCTGTTGGAGAGTGCTGCCCCTCGTGCTGCATTTACACCTTCTGTGTGAGAGCCATGCCCATCCTGCTGCTTTTCTGCCAACTGTGGTAGAGTCCTGCCCCCCCTCCTGCCTTTCTGCCCTCTGTATTAGACCCCTTCCCCACCTGCTGCATATCTGCCCTCTGAGGTAGAGCGCTGCCACTCTTGCTGCAGTTCAGGTGTTTGCACTAGGATGACCCTTTCAGCTACGTTTCTGTTCTCTGTGTTGTAGCCCTATGGCTGCTGCTGCATTTCTGCCCTCTGTGCTAGAGCCCCGTCCCTCCAGCGACATGTCTACTCATTTTGCTAGAGCCTTGCAACTCATGCTACATTTCTTCCCTCTGTTCTAGAACACTGCCTTTCCTGCTGTATTTCTGCCCTCTGTGCCAGAGCACTGCTCATCCTGCTGAATTTCTAACCTCTGTGCTTCAGCCCTGCAACTCAAGCTGGATTTTTACCGCCAGTTCTAGAACCTTTTCCCCTCCTGCTGCATTTCTGCACTCTGTGATGAGCTTTGTGGGTCCTGTTATCTTCCTGCCCTCAGTTCTAGATCCATGCCCCTCCTGAAGCTTTTCTGTGCTCCATCCTACACTATTCACGTTGTTATGCATTTCTGCACACTGTACAATAGCCCTGCACCTCCAGCTACATTGCTGCTCTCTGCGCTAGGGCCCTGCCCCTCCTGCTGCATTTCTGCCCTCTGTGCTACAGCCTTGTGACTCTTGTTATGTTTAAGCGCTCATTGCAAGAGCCCTGCCCCTTTTACTGTATTTCTGCCCCCTGTGCTAGACCCCTTCCCCTCCTGCTGCATATCTCCCTTCTGTTGTAGAGTGTGCTGACCCTCGTGCTGCATTTCAGCCCTCTGTGCTAGGAAGACTCCTTCGGCCACATTTCTTTTCTTTGTTTAGAGCCCTATGGCTCCTGCTGCACTTCCAGCCTCTGTTCTAGAAACTGCCCCTTCTGGTGCTTTGCTGCCCTCTGCTTCAGGTATGAGCCTCCTGTTGTACTTTTTACCCTCTGTGCAAAATCCCTACCCCTCCTGCTGCATTTCTACCATCTAAGCCATGGACCCTCGTGTCCTGCTGCATTTCTGCACTCTGGATGGACCCTTCCTGATTTGTTATATTTCTGCCCTCTGTGCTAGTCCCTGTCCCTCCTGAAGCTTTTCTTCCCTCTGTGCTAGACCCTTCACCTCGTTCTGCGTTTCTGCACTGTGTGCAAGAGCTCTGCCCCTTCAGCTACATATCTTCCCTCTGTGTTAGTTTACTGACGATAGACTGCATTTTTGCCCTTTGTGTTATACCCCTACTCCTCCAGCTCCTCAGTGCTAGAGCCCCTCCTCTCCTGTTGCATGTCTGCCCTCTTTGGAGAGCGCTGCCTTTCATGCTGCATTTCTGCCTTCTGTGTGAGAGCCCTGCCCATATTGCTGTTTTTCTGCTCTCTGTGGTAGACTCCAGCTGCTCCTGCTGCATTTCAGCCCCCTTCTTCTAGAACACTGCCCCTCTTACTGCATTGCTGCCCTATGTGCTTGTGATCTGACCCTCCTGCTGCATTTCTGCCCTCTGCTTCAGCCATGAACCTCCTGTTGTAGTTTTACCCCCTGTCCTGGATCCTTACCCCTCATGCTGCATTTCAGCCCTCTCTCCTAGGAAGACCCCATGAACTTCATTTCTGGTCTCTGTGTTAGAGCCCTATGGCTCCTGCTGCATTTATGCCTCTGTTCTAGAACACTGTCCTTCCTGCTGCTTTTCTCCCTTCTGTGCTATTGCTCTGTCCCTCTTGCTGCATTTCTGCCCTCTGCTTCAGCCTTGTGACTTGTGTTGTATTTTTCTTCCTGTGCTAGACCCTTACCCTTCCTGATCATTTCTGCCCTCTTAGCTAGAGACCGTCACCTCCTGCTGCATTTCTGCACTCTGTGATGAACTCTGCGGGTCCTGTTATTTTTCTCCCCTAGTGCTGGATCCATGCCCCTCTGAAGCTCTTCCTACCCTACGTGCTAGACCCTTCACCTCATTATGCATTTCTGCACACTGTGCAAGACCAGTCCCCGCCACCTACATATGTGCCCTCTGTGCTAGTTTAGAAATGTCCGTGTCTTAGCGACATTTCTACTCATTTTGCTAGAGCCTTGCACCTCATGCTTCATTTCTTCCCTCTGTTCTACAACCCTGCCTTTTCTGCTGTATTTCTGCCCTCTGTGCCAGAGCACTGCCCATCATGCTGAATTTCTAATCTGTGTGCTTCATCCCTGCACCTCGTGCTGGATTTTAGCCATCTGTTCTAGACCCTTACTCTTCCTGCTGCATTTCTATCCTCTATGCTAGAGACCCTCACCTCCTGCTGCATTTCTGCACTCCGTGATGAACCCTGCGCGTCCTGTTTTCTTCCTACCCACTGTGCTAGATCCATGGCCCTCCTCCTGAAGCTTTTCTACCCTCCGTGCTACACTCTTCACCTCGTTATGCATTTCTGCACACTGTGCAATAGCCCTGTACCTCCAGCTACATTGCTGCTCTTTGTGCTAGAGCCCTGCCACTCCTGCTGCATTTCTGCCCTCTGTGGTACAGCCTTGTGGCTCTTGTTCCATTTCTGTGCTTCTCACTAGAGCCGTGCCCCTTCTGCTGCATTTCTGTAGAGCACTGACCCTCATGCTGTATTTCAGCCCTCTGTGCTAGGAAGACCCCTTCAGCCACATTTCTTTTTTTCGTTTAGAGCCCTATGGCTCCTGCTGCACTTCCATCCTGTGTTCTAGAACACTGCCCCTCCTGCTTCTTTGCTGCCCTTTGCTTCAGCCTTGCTTTCCGTGTAGTATTTTTACCCACTGTGAAAAATACACACCCCTCCTGCTGCATTTCAACACTCTGTGCTACAGACGTCGTGTCCTGCTGCATTTCTGCATTCTGGTTGGAGCCTTCCTGTTCTTGTTACAATTCTGCCCTCTGTGCTAGATCCCTGGCCCTCCTGAAGCTTTTCTGCCCTCTGTGCTAGACCCTTGACCGCGTCTTTCATTTCTGCTCTGTGTACAAGAACTTTGACTCTCCAGCTACATATGTGCCCTATTTGCTATTTTACTGACCATCGGCTGCATTTCTGCCCTCTGTGCTACACCACTTCTCCTCCTTCTGCATTTCTGTATTCAGTGTTAGAGCCCCACCTCAACTGCTGCATTTCTGTCCTATGATGTAGAGCATTGCACCTCAGCTGCATTTCTGTCTTGTGTGAGAGCCCTGCCCATACTGCTCCTTTTCTGCTGTCTGTGGTAGACTCCAGCTGGCCCTGCTGCATTTCTGCCCCCTGTTCTAGAACACTGCCCCTCCTGTTGCCTTGCCGCCCTTTGTGCTAGTGATCTGACCCTCCTGCTGCATTTCTGCCCTCTTCTTCAGCCATGTGCCTCGGGTTGTATTTTTTTTCCCTGAGCTAGACTCTTACCCCTCCTGCTGCATTCCTGCCCTCTTTGCTAGAGACCCTCACCTCCTGCTGCATTTCTGTACTCTGTGATCTGTGGGTTCTGTGGGTCCTGTTATGTTTCTGCCCTTGTGCTACATCCATTCCCCTCCTGAAGTTTTTCTGCACTCCATGCTATACTCCTCACCTCGTTATGCATTTTTTCACATTGTGCAATAGCCCTGCCTCTCCAGGTACACTGCTGCTCTTTGAGTTAGAGCATGTCACTCCTGCTGCATTTCTTCCTTCTGTGCTACAGTCCTGCACTCTTGCTACACTTCTGAGTTCTGCATTAGATCCCTGTCCCTACCACTGCATTTCTGCCCTCGGTGCTAGACACTTTCCCCTCCTGCTGATTATCTCCCTTCTGTTGTAGAGCGCTGGTCCTTGTGCTGCATTTCTGCCTTCTGTGTGAGAGCCCTGCCCATCCTGGTGTTTTTCTACCATCTGTGATAGAGTACAGCCTTTCCACCTGCATTTTTATCCTCTGTGCTACAGCTCTGCCCTTCTTGTTGGGTTTCTGTGCTCTGTGCTCAAACCCTCCCAGTTTGCTGCCGTTCTGCCTTCTGTGTTCTAGTGCCTTCACTCCTCTGCATATCTGACCATGGTGCTAGAGCCCTACCTCTCCTGGTGAACGTCTGCCCTCTGTTCTACAAAACTTCCCCTCACGCTGCATGTATGCCCTGTGTGTTGAGGTCAGACCCCTCCACTGCACTTCTGTCCTCTACACAGAGCCCTGCTCCTATTACAGCATTTATATCCTCTGGGCTGAAAACTATACCCTCCAGCTACATTCCTACCCTCTCTGTTAGAAGCCTGCTCCTCTTGCTGCTTGCTAGCAGCAGCAAGCCTAGAACAGCAGCTTCCCTCTGTGCTAGGAAGACCCCTCAGCCACATTTCTGTTCTCAGTTTAGAGCTCTACGGCTCCTGCTGCATTTCCAACCTCTGTACTACAATAATCCCCATCTTGCTGCTTTGCTGGCCTCTGTGCTAGTGGTCTGACCCTCCTGCTGCATTTCTGCACTCTGCTTAAGCCATGCACCTCATGTGGTATTTTTATTCCCTGAGCAAGATCCTTACACCTCCTGCTGCATTTCAACCCTCTGTCCTAGTGACACTCGCGACCTGCTGCATTTCCGTGCTCTGTTTTGGAGCCTTCCTGTTCTTGTTATATTTCTGCCTCTGTGCTAAATCCCTATCCCTCCTGAAGCTCCTCTGCCCTCTGTCTAGTCCCTTCACCTTGTTTTGCATTTATGCCCTGTGTGCAAGAGCTCTTCCCCACCAGCTACATATCTGCCCTCTGTGCTAGTTTACTGACCACCATCTGAATTATTGCCCCCTGTGCTAGACCCATACTCCTCCAGCTGCATTTCTGCACTCAGTGCTAGAGCCCCTCCTCTCTGCTGCATTTCAACCCTCTGTTGAAGAGTGCTGCCCCTCATGCTGCATATCTGCCTTCTATGTAGCAGCCCTGCCCATCCTGCTGATTTTCTGCTGTCTGTGATAGACTCGAGCTGCTCCTGCTGTATTTATGCCCCCTGTTCTAAAACACTGCCCTTCCTGCTGCATTGATGCCCTCTGTGCTAGTGCTCTGACCCTCCTGCTGCATTTCTGCCTTCTGCTTCAGCCATGTTCTTTGTGTTGTATTTTTACCCCCTGGGCTAGAACCTTACCCCTCCTGCTGCATTTCAACCTTCTGTGCTAGAGTCCATTGGGTCCTGCTGCATTTCTCCCCTCTGTTTTGGAGCCCTCCTGTTCCTGTTATATTTCTACTCTTTGTGTTAGATCCCTGCTCCTCCTTACGCTTTTTTGCCTTACGTGCTTGACCCATTACCTTGTTATGCATTTCTGCACACTGTGCAACAGCTCTGCCCCTCCAGCTACATTGCTGCTTTCTGCGCTAGACGCCTGCCTCTCCTGCTGCATTTCTTCCCTCTGTGCTCTAGGCCTGCTTCTCCAGCTACATTGCTGCTCTCTGTAACCGAGCCTTGCCTCTCCTGCTGCCTTTCTGCCCTCAGTGCTACAGCTCTGCACCTCTTGTTACATTTCTGTGCTCGGTGCTAGAGCCCTGCCCCTCCTGCTTCATATCTTCCCTCTGTGCTAGACCCCCATGCCTACTGTTGCATATCTGCCCTCTGTTGTAGAGCGCTCCCCCTCATGCTGCATTTCAGCCCTCTGTGCTAGGAAGTCTTACTCAGCTGCATTTCTGTTCTATGTGCTAGAGCTCTATGGCTCCTGCTGCATTTCTTCCCTCTGTGCTACATCCCTGTTGCTCTTGGTGCACATCATCCCTCTCTGATAGTTTCCTACACCTCCTAATGCATTGATGACCTCTGATTAGAGCCCGGCCACTCCTGTTGCATCTGTGTTCTTTGCTAGAGCCCTGTCCCTCCAGTGACATTTCTACCCAACTGCTAGAGCCTTGCACCTCCTGCTGCATTTCTTCCCTCTGTTCTAGAACACTGCCCCTCCTGCTTCATTGCTACCCTCTCTCCAGTGCCTGACCCTCATTCTGTATTTTTGCTCTGTGCTTCAGCCATGCGCCTCGTGTTGTATTTTTATCCCATGTGCTAGAACCTTACCCCTTCTTCTGTATTTCAACCCTCTGTGCTAGAGACCCTTGCGTTCTCCTGCACTTCTGTACCCTGTGATGGAGTCCTGCTGTTCCTGTTATATTTCTGCCCTCTCTGCTAGATCCATGTCCTTCTTGAAGCTTTTCTGCCTTCTAAGCTAGACCCTTCACATTGTTATGCATTTCTGCACACGTTGAAAAGCACTGCCCCTCTGGCTACATTGCTGCTCTCTGCACTAGATCCCTGCCCCTCCTGCTGCATTATTGCCCTCTGTGCTGCAGCCCTGCCCCTCTTGTTACATTTCTGATCTCGGCACTAGAACCCTGTCACTCCTGCTGCATTTCTGCCCTCTGTGCTAGAGGCATGCCCGTTAGCTGCAGTCCTGCCTTCTGTGTTATAGCGCCTCCATTCTGCTTATCTGACCATCGTGCTAAAGCTCTGTCTCTCCTGGTGAACGTCTGCCTTGTGTTCTAAAAAACTGTCCCTCTGCTGGAGGTCTGCTCTGTGTTGGAGTCTGGCCCCTCCACTGCATTTCTGGCCTCTGTGCTCGAGCTCTACCTCTCCTGTTAGTTTTCTTCCCTCTGTGCTACAGCCCTGTTCCTACTACTTCATTTCTGCCCTCTGTGCTAGAGCCATGCTAGTTAGCTGTGGTTCTACCTTCTGTGTTATAGCACCTCCACTCCTCTGTATATCTGACCAATGTGAATGTGTATGTGTATGTGTATATCTGCCTCTCTGGTGAATGTCAGCCCTGTGTTTTAATGGACTACCCCTTGTGCTGGAGGTCTACCCTCTGTGTTGGAGTCTGGCCCCTCCATTGCATTTCTGGTCTCTGTGCTCGATCCGTACCTCTCCGGTTAGTTTTCTTCCCTCTGTGCTACAGCACTGCCCCTACTGCTTCATTTCTGCCCTCTGTGGTAGAGGTCTGCCGCTCCTGCCCCACTTCTACCCTCTATGCAGAGCCCTGCTCCTATTACAGCACTTATGTCCTCTGATCAGAGAACTGTCCCCTCCAGCTACATTCCTACACTCTCTGGTAGAGCCCTGCTCCTTGTGCTGCATTTCTGCCCTCTGTGCTAGTGTCCTACACCTCTAGCTACATTTCTACACTCTTGTAGTCAGAATGTTCCAGCTACATTTCTGTTCTCTGTTTTAGATCCTTACAGCTCCTGCTGCATTGCTGCACTCTGCTAGGAAGACCACTCTGTTACATTTCTGTTCTATGGCCTCTAGGCCTATGGCTCCTGCTGCATTTCCAACTCTGTGCTAGAGGCCTCCACATCCTACTGCATTTCTGCTCTATGTGCTACAACCCTACCTCTCCTGGTGCACATCTTTTCTCTGTGCTAGATCCCTACACCTCCTGCTGCATTTTTGTCCTCTGTGCTCAAGCCCAGTCCCTCCAGTGACATTTCTATGCATTGTGCTACAGCCTTGCACATCATGCTGCGTTTCTGTCCTCTGTTTTAGAACACTGCTCCTCCTGCTGCATTTCTGCTCTCTGTGCTACAGCCCTGCCCCTCATGTTACATTTCTGCACTCAATGCTAGAGCCCTGCCCCTCCTGTGCTTTTCTGCCCTCCATGCTGGACCCCTTCCCCTCCTGCTGCATATCTGCCCTCTGTTGTAGAGCGTTGCCCCTCATGCTGCATTTCAGCCGTCTGTGCTAGGAAGGCCCCTTCAGCTGCTTTTCTGTTTTCAGTGTTAGAGCCCTACAGCTCCTGCTATATTTCTGCCCTCTCTGCTACAGCCCTGTCGCTCTTGGTGTACATCTTCCCTCTGTGCTACATCCCTACACCTCCTGATGCATTAATGCTCTCTAAACTGCACGCTTGAAAATTTAATAGATGCTGGTAATTATAATGTAGTATGTGCTGGGTGTTCACTTAAGAAACTTTTCAATCAATATGTTTTATATCAATGTATGGTTTTGAAACACTATTTATATGTTCACAAGTGTTTATTGAGTATTGTGCCCTAATTTTAGTATAATGCACTGCAAAATTATGGCCGTAGAAATTAAAACCTAAATTTTGCCCTCAGCAGGATTGGAATCTCACTGTGAACATTGGAAGATGCATAAAAGCATACAGAGGAATGAATTATGGCAAAACGATGGGACAAAGAAGTAAATTTGTGGGGTTAAAGGGGTTTTCCATTTCCAGAGCTCTGTAGTGTCGTGTCATTTAGGCTGTGACATATAATGTGTATAATAATGTGTTACAATATGCACAGGTGGGAAAAACATGTAAATATATGTAATGCTATTATATATATATATACACATATGTGTATATATGTGTGTATATGATATATATATGATATTATGTATATATGAATTATGTAACATTAATACACTGCATAATATATTATAATTAAATTATAAATTTAGGTTTATATTTTAGATCAGAAAGAATTTTAAAATGTTCACAATGTTATTCTAACAAATAAACAGTTAATAATTTTATGTGTTTCATGCCAGTATTTTTCCTTTGTATTTAAAATTATACATATTTGTAATTGCAGACAAAATATAACTCTGTATTCCCTACAGATATTTACTATACTACCAACATTTACCACCAACATTTACTGAGCACTGCATTTCATTCCAGCCACTGTTTTGAGTAAGGAAATAATGTGTCTTTCAGAGGATCTGCTGTATAGATTTGTTCTAAATTGCTTTTGCTCTTAACTTATTTCTGGTTGTCTATATTAATTCCTACATTCATATACATCATTTTGGAAAACACAGGTATGCCTATATTTTTGTTTTGACCACATGTTACATTACTTTCTTAGAAGAGGTTTAAAAAAGTGGGAGGAATGTTGTGGAAATTATTGGTGTCATGTCCCTTTTATGGTGCATTTCAATCCTAAGACTGAGGTTGTAGCATCCTCCCTTTTCTGAAGATACAAAAGATGTATTTGAGAGAGAATGCCAGAAGATGTCCCACCATCTGAAGACAGGAAATCTTGGTACAATAATCATATAAGTTGGTGAGCATTTCTCGTAAAGAGCATTGGGCAACACTAACAATAAGGAGCATTTACTGAGATTTCTTACTGTAATAGAAGGAATATTCAACCAAACAAACTTCTTTGGAAAGAAACACATACTTGGCAGAAAAGAAATCGTATATTTGTTAAATTTCACTTTGCTGATATGTGCCCACTATTTATGTATAGCCTCATTTAAAATATCCATACTTATACTGTTGTATCAATATGTAAACTGGCTTGCCACCAATGATTACTTTACTTATAGATTTTATCAATCAGTCCTTTATGTTGTTTCCTCATACTTTTGAAAACTAATACCTCTGTAGATAAAAAAGTGTCTTACACCACATGAGACTTCCATTAAAGTTACAATGAACCCGTCATGCTCCCAACCCCAGGATTTTCTCTAGTTCACATTTTCCCGTCTTAGAAATATGTTCATCAAATGACTCTCTGACACCTAAATAATAAAAGTAGGTAAGAAAGTGTAACTCCCTTTTCCCAGACTTGCATCTTTTCCTTTGACCAGAGAGACTTACTAAGTTCATCATTGATTATGGTACCACTCATTTGTAAAGAAAAACAAAAACACACAAGAAATACCCAAAGAAATTCTGGAAATCCAGAAATCACAGTGAAGCTGCAACACAGAACCACAACTGATTTTCCCAGAAAGTGTTATCTTCAGTGCCATCCTGAAGCCACTGGTCACACCCCTGGTCTCTGTCCAAAAATGCCCATGATCTTCGCTGCAGCTGTCTTCTGTATCTCTTTGAATGTCACTTATTGGAAAGAAGTCTGTGAACATGGAAGAAAGGAGAACTCAGAAGAAGACAGTTCATATTGGATGTCAACAGGAACAACAAAATTCTGATTCAGGGCTTGACAACCGACTCGTATCAATTTCTTGGTTTCTGCTTCATTTCTGTCACTCTCTGAGGTTTTTCTACCAGATTGAGCACAGTAAATATTCCCAAGCTTCCCAGATATGGCAAATGCAGATCACTGTGTTGAGATCCACACTCACAATACTGAGTTCTACCAGTCTGCACTCAGAGTGTGAGTGAAATTCTGTAGCATGTGAAATTATGTGGATGCAAAACATACCCCTCCATCTTGCTCACCTTATGCACAGCAGTGGTACCACCATTCCCATATTTTGTGTTGTACACAAATTGGGCTTTACCTCAACACTTGAGTTGCCTATGTCTCCTTCATCCAATCAGACTTACAACTTACAACCACCAGTGGAACTGCCTTTGGGGTCATGGAACACATAGTTACATACACCGTGGGGGTTGGGTTAGCAACTTGCATTTTTCTGATTATTTGTGGTGTAACTACCACATAAAGTTGCAATATATATAAATTGTGCATCGTGGGACCATCAGATGGCTCAGGGCTCAGGGGTTAAACATCTGACTCTTAATTTCTGTTTAGGTCATGATCTCATGTATTGTGAGATCAAGTCCTGTACTAGGTTATGTACTGACAGTACGGAGCCTGGTTGGGATTCCCTCCCTCCATCTCTCTTGACCCCTTCCCCCCTCTCTCTGAAAATAAGTGTATTTATCTTTTAAAAGAAAATGTACATTGGGGTGCCTGGGTGGCTCAGTCAGTTGAGTGTCCAAATACTGCTCAGGTCATGATCTCATGGATCAAGTGTTCAAGCCCCACATCAGGCTCTGTTCTGACAGTTCAGGATCTAGAGTTTGTTTCTGACTCTCTGTGTCCCTCTATCTCTGCTCCTCCCTTGCTCATGATATGTCTCTCAAAACTAAATAAGTGTTAAAAAAGAAAATGTACATCGAGATTATTTGATACATGAAACATGAAAGGAATCCTACCATCCAGTTTACTAAGGCATCTTTCATGTCATCTCTCTGTCTCTCTGTCTCTCTCTGTCTGACTCTTTCTCATGAGTACATTTCAGTTCTACTAATCTAATCTACTAATCTACTAATCTCAATATATTTCAGTTTTACAATAGAGTGTTATCAACCATAATCCCATATTGTACATTAGACTCTCAGTCCATTCCCAATTTTATAGCTGAATACCCCCTTTACGTACCCCCTTTACGTACCCCCTTTACGAGCCTCTCCCTATTTCCCCCCATTCACTAGACCCTGGAAAACACTATGCGACTTCCTTTTAACCCTCTGCTTTCTTCTACTTTTTTTTCACGTTCTTTGAATTTCACTTTTTTCCTTTTAAATTCCCCATTTGACATCCTGCAGTATTTTTCTCTCTTTGTCTCTTGTGTCTCAATTTGCATTAGGCCCCCTCCTCCCAATTCATCCCTGTCATTATAAATGACAGAATTTCTTTCCTGCCCAAACCTGAATCATATTCCTTCCTCTGTATTGATCCACTGTTATTAAAATCCCTTGGAAACCTGCATGTGTGCATCTGCCTTCTCCTAGAGCCCAGCAGGAAGCTGGGTAGCTCGGTGGAATTCTGAGTCATTCCCTCTCAGAACCATTGTAGTTCTACAAGTCTCATTGGATCAGATACCATTTGGATCACTTCTGAACAGTGACCTGTTAGGTAGTGTACTCAAACTGGGGTACCAGTTTGAGTTACCAGTCGTAGAAAGCTCAAGCTCATGGTGAATGCAGAATGACTGAGAGAACAGGTTGAAGACTCCAAGACAACATGAGCACTACAGGTATGTTCTTTCCTGAGAAGGGAGTCAAAGGGGTGAAATATCTCACCTCTCTCCTAGCAATTCACATGGTCCTCCAGAAGAGGGGATGATGTAGACAGAAATGCTTCCCATTCCTTCCTCATTTCTTTGCCTTAACCTGAGAGTGACTCCTCAACCCTCTTTCCATGCCTCTTCTGATTAGTGAGCATTGAACTTGGCTTAATGAAACAGAGAAGCCCCACACAGCAGTGATTTTCAAAAGATAAAAGTTTCAATCTCTCACAATAAAGGAAGCCCATCAGCTGGCAGTTTCAAGATGGTATGGCTTCTCCCCAACCCCTGAAGCCTCTGCACTTTCTCTGCTACAGCCCCTATAGGTGGCCTTCACCATAATGGTCCAGTGTAGCTGCTGTCCTACATTCTAGGCAGAAGGAAGGGGGAAGGGAAATGTTAATATCCCTCCATTTACATAATGTTCCTCAAATTCCCACACATTTCTGCTTGCACCTTGTTTGCTAGAGTCTAGCCATATATCACGACTAGAGGGAAATGAGACAGAATTAATCTTCTGGATGTATTCTCTGCCCAGAAGCAATGTGTGGTTCTATGGAGGAAGAGAGTAGATATTGTGTAGGAACATTGACTTACAGTACAGTAGGTCAGTGTCTCTCCCAAGTGAAGTGAGAGTTGCAGGAGTGTCATGGCCCCACATTATTGCTACATCATTGAATCACAAATTTTGAAATATATGACATTCACAATACAATAAAACATTAGTTTTGGTTCCTTAAATCATTCTTAGACTTAGTCGTCCTCTCTCATTCTCTCAGATTATCTCATTTCTCCAAATCTGTAAATCATGAAAACAGTAACAACTGACTGAACTTACTTTACTTATGCTGTTCCTCTAATTTCCCTTCACAGTGGACTGGAGTGGTTCCTATCCTTTTGAAATTATACAATATTGACTCATGCAATACATCTTTCTCACAACCTTCACCTTCAGATAATATTTAGGTGGAAACTTCCAATCTGGTACCTTGGCTGTGGCTAGTCTTCTGGAACGGCCCCAACTAACCCCAAAAAAGAAAAGGAATTCTTCTCAATATAAAAAAGGCCTGTATTATTATTATTATTATTATTATTATTATTATTATTATTATTAGTAGTAGTAGTAGTAGTAGTAGTAGTAGTAGTAGTAGTAGTAGTAGTACTGGTGGTGGTGGTAGTAGTAGTAGTAGTAGTAGTAGTAGTAGTAGTAGTAGTAGTAGTAGTATTCCAGTATAGTTAACAATGTTAGGCTTACATGTAAAATATAGTGATTCAACAATCTATACATTTCTCAGTACTTGTGATATGTCTATTCTTTAATTGCCTTCACCTATTTATCACCATCCCCCAAACCACCAGTTTGTGCTCTACAGCTAAGAATCTGTTTTTCTTTGTTTATTTCTCTCTTTCGTTTCTTTGTTCTTTGTTCTGTTTGTTAAATTACACTTCTGAGTGAAATCATATGGTTTTTGTCTTTCTCTGAGTGATTTATTTCACCTAGCATAACACACTCTAGCTCCATCCATGTGTTCAATATGTCAAGATTGCATTCTGTTTATGACTGAGTAATATTCCATTTATATAGAAGAAAAGATAAGTGTATATCTGTGTGTGTGTATGTGTGTGTGTGTGTGTGTGTGTGTGTGTGTGTGTGTGTGTGTGTGTGTATACTTTTCTTTAGCCATTTTTTTATTGATCAACGTTTGGGCTCCTTCTATAATTTGGCTGGTGTAAATAATGCTGCAGTAAACATAGGGGTCTATATATCCCTTGGAATTACGGTCTTTGTATTTATTTGTTAAGTACCCAGTACTTGAATTATGGAATCATATAGTGGTTTTACTTTTAATATTTTGAGAAACCTCCATTCTGTTTTCCACAGCAGCTGCACCAGTTTGCATTCCCACCAACAGTGCACGATGTCTCCTTTTTCTCCACATCCTCACCAACACCTGTTTCATGTCTTTTTTATTTTAACCATTCTCACATATATGAGGTGATATCTCATAGTGGTTTTGACTTGCATTTCAGTGATGGTTAGTGATGCTAAGCATCTTTTCTTGTGTCTGCTGGCCATCTGGATGTCGTATTTGGTGAAATGTCTGTTTGTCTTCTGTCCATTTTTGGGTGACTGATTTGGGGTTTTCTTTGCAATTCAGCTGTAAAATTGATCATATAGTTTGGGTACAGGAAGATATGGAGGAAATAATTTGTCTCTAATGGAGGTGTGTTTCTTGGGGCTTTGGGTGCCTGATAGTCATTGTAAGAGCCTCCATGAAAAAGAAGCCAACATCCACTCCCTGATCCATCCATGTGGTCCCTTGGCCTCCAGTTTATTTTTCTCTGTTAAGAGGCATGTTAGTGTTACAGTTTTCAGATGACAGAGCCATGTTTTGGAGGGCAACAATATCAAACAGGTAAGTCAGAAGGCTGTGTAGTAATACCTGATTGGAAACTTCACTTGAAATTAATTGCAAACACATGAGGTAAGTAAGGATTTAAGAAAAATAATGTGGTATTTCTTATGATAAATGAATGCTCCCTGTGCATACACCCAAAATAATTCTTGTTAATAGCTCTGAGTCATGTCACCCATTCCCAAGTTGGACCACATTGTAAGTCAATGATTATTTTTGTGGTTATTTACTGGCTTTGTAAGTAAATATCCAAAATTATTGAATAGTCATGATCTCAGATTCCCTGAGAAGAAGGTACAGGAAATGAAACCTGCTGCAGAGAGATCTTGAAGATCCAAAATTTGTTGCCTGTGTCCCCAACATATCCAAGCACATTACTTCTCAGATACATGTAGTGCATGATCATTAGTTGGGAGCTATTGGTATCTTTCTGAACTAATAACACTGCACCTGCATATGATTGTCTTGGTACTGATCATCAGATCCTAGTTGATCACTGTAAAAATGGGGAAAGGTCTTAGGTTCTCTATTTGAATTATAACTCAGGATATTTTAGTGTAATTAGACTTTTCCATTTAAAATTATCTCTTTTGTTTATTTCACTTTATATTCCAGTACATGAACTCATTTACTTTTCAAGTGTTATATTTACAAGTACTTATTTGTATTATCTGTTTTTCGTGAACACTATGTACGTTTTGAGCAGTACTATTTGTGGGCAAACTATTGAGGTTACTACTTTTTTCCTATTTGAAATCTTTAAATATTCATAACTTTTTATTGCATACAACACTTAAGGACTTGTGTAACTTTTCTGTTATTTTTTAAAAGGTGTTCAGTCGATCTGCCTTCTTTTTGATTCATTATCTTCTTAGTAAAATTCCAAACTTGTTAAATTCTCCTCCCTTTTTCTCTATGTAATACTAATTAATGGCCAGCCATCAAGATCCTAGAGATGGGGAGAATTGCGATTCAATATCTGTCATTTGTTTTAGTTTCTGCTGTGAAAATTATATTTTAAATTAATATTTTCATTATTATATCATCATTCAATAACACTTCATTATTATTATTATTATTATTATTATTATTATTATTATTATTATTATTACTTAATAATAGTAAGTGATTTATTTTCATTATGCAAGTAGAAATTTACTTTACAAAATATAATCATTTGCTTCCTCTGATCAGCTTCTGAGTAAGCCTCTGAGAATCTCAGGGTATGTTTTCTCATTCCCCTTCCCTTAAAATAGTATATTTTATATTACCACTCCTCAGTATCTACCAAGTTTTCAAGTCTACAGATTCCTTTTTATTGAACCAAAGATCAAACATTTTCTTTCCTGTTTGAAGATTTCAATTCACAATGAATTTCATACCATTATTACCTTTCTTTATATATACTTGCAATGCTAAAAAGTAAAGGAAAAAGGACAATTCCTTGTAAAAACTTAAGAAAACTAGTATTAATCAATCCTTACTCAGAAATCATTGACAAAAGATGAGGGACTCTTGCTTCTCACAACTGTCAGGAGCTGGGGAGATGGACTCCAGGATAACAGAGCCTTCACTTTCTATTGAAGTGATGCTCTGGAGATGTGATTCTCCTCAACACTGCAAATATAAATGAGCCTGAAATACAACAGGTGTTTCGGAGTTACATCATGAGTCTAGAAGAGATCTTGAAATTCTCTCTATTTCAGGAAGCGTTATCTTAATTAATTTGCATACCAATGAAGGATAACATTTTGACAAAATGCACAACAAGCTGAAACTTAAATACATATCAGTCTGCTGCCTCTTTCCACCAAGCTGCCTCCACAAAATCCGAGATAGCACCCCACCCTCCATCCCTGCCACAGGGTGATTTCTTTAACTGATGTTTTGCTTATGATTAATAGCTTCCAATGTGTCTACAACCACAAATCTAACACAAAATGATAAAAATTATTTCTTTTTGACAAAACATTTCATCGCATAACCTGGCATTAACCATTAGTTGGGAAAAGGAGGTGATTCAATTCACTGTTTGGCTCATTGCTGAAATACACAACATATAAACAACCAAAAAATTGCAAAAACAAAACAGTGAATAATGATTATGAACTACTTCTGAAAAGGTAATGCTATGCTAGTATAGGCCGCTTCTCAATTCTATTCAGGGAAGAAAAAGTGTCACACAAGTATTTTCATTTGATTGAATGGTTAGATCAGTAGGCTAATTATTATTTTTGTATTCAGCAAGAACATGTTAAATTTGACTATGAAAAAAAGTAGAAGAAAACATAAAAGAAAGAGGAGAACAGAAACAAAACTTAGAAGACAAGCCACGAACTGGGGGAACGTACTTGGCAATAGACACGTTTTATAAACTATCTTTATATAATATAGAAAAATAAATCCTAAAACTCAACAATAAGAAAAGAAAATAAATAAAATGGTTAAAAATGGCCTGAAGACCTGAGAAGAACCCTCACTGAAGGAAATACACAGATGGCAAATAAGCACTTGGAAACATGCTCCCCATCCTGTACCATCAGGGAACTGCAAATGAGAATAACAGTGAGGTAAGATTACACAACTGTCAGAACGATGAAATCCAGATCACTGATCATACCAAACATTGGAGACCCCCTGGAGAACCGGAGACTCTTGTTCATCTCTGGTTGGAGTGCATAACAAGGCATCCACTTTGGGAGCCAATTTGCTGGGATTGCTGGACTATAAGGTAAATCCAGTTTTAATTTTTTGAGAACCACCATACTGTTGCCCATCTTGGCTGCGTCACTTTCTGCACTCCTGCCAGCAGTGTCAGAATTTTAATTCCTCCACATTCTTGGTAACACTTGTTATTTCCTTTTTTCTTTTCTTCGGTTTCCTATAAGAACAATCCCAATGTGTGAGTGACTCAGTACATTGCAGCAATTCTCAAAGAACAGATTCTTCTATAACTACCCTTGTCTTTTGAAATTTTAAAATTCTTTTTAATGTAGAAATTCTATGTTAACTTGTTATTTCCAAGTATTTAAACTGTAATTCATTTATCCAATGAAAACAGTAAAAGTTACTGTCTGCTTTTGGAAACACAGATAGTAGCCATAATAATTTTAGTACATTTCCAGCTCTTTTATAAATGGTATTCACAATAAATTCTACCAATTATAGCATCTGAAACCGATGAAAATAAAAACAAAATTTTTCTAAGTCCAATTTAGTTCTGAGTCTCATGACGATTTTGAAAGAGGATAGAATACTAATTTGGTTATAATTCAGACAGATCATGTCTCATCACTTTTAGTTTCCTGTAAATTTTGACAATGAAATGATGTCAAGCTCTGCGATTTGGTCATAGGAAATTCCTCTGTGTATTCCCTTGTTGAATGTGTTTAGGATATGCATGATTTCCTTAAGAATCTCCAATTCCAGATTGCCATTTTACAAATGTATATTTTTATTATAGGTCTTGGAATGAGTTTTATTCAAACTTAGTTGATAATTTAGATAAGACTGATTTTTTTTCACCTTGGAAATAAGAAATGAAAAAGAGAAATCACTAAACAAGAAGTTATCATTACTTTCATGACTCCACTGGAGACATTTGCAATTTAAGGAGATTTGTGAAAATAACAATCCTGTATTCTTCAAAATCTTCAAGGTCAGGAAAGACAAGGAAATTCTGAGGAAATAACTCAGATTGGAGGAGACTGAGAAGCAGGACACCAAAATGCAAGGTGCCTTCTGAAATGTATCTTATGGCTTCCCAGAGTATATTATTGGAATAAATGGCAACTTTTAATGATTTTCTAGATCAAACAAGTGATGATATATAATGCTAACTTCCTGATTTTGATGTTTGCATCTAGGTTACGTAAGGGAGTGTTCTTATGTACAACAATTACATACTAACATGTGTACATGTGATGGGCATATGTCGAAAACTGATTCCCAAATTGTTCACACACG
>JAQQST010000124.1:0-25443 GCA_028646485.1 Cryptoprocta ferox | reverse complement strand
TGTGGTATGCACGGGAGAGCTGAAAATGGCATCACCCAGCTTCCCAGTCTCTGGCTCCAGAACTCTGTGCTCTCACCTACTAGCAATCAAACACCCCTCCTTTGTCACCACCTTTCATCCATTCCCTGCTTCTAGACTGTCCTTATCCAAACCATAAACCTGCCAGGCAGCACCTCCCTCTTGAATTTTATCTCAGATGGGGCTATGTTTCCGAACCCCTCAATTCTGAGGACCCTGCGGCCCCCCAGACGTTCCCTGACCCTCTGGGGGAGGGTCTCATAGAGCAATGGCCTGGTGCCAACTTGCCCCCAGGAACGTTCCTCCTATTGCACTGCTGCAGAGGCTCAGCAGTTGTGGCTGAGTGCCAGCTCGCCTCAGAATAAGTTCATGTAATCTCCTAGCAATAGCAGTTCAAGTAAATCACAACACATAACCAGCACCAAGTTTTGCCACACTCTGGCATCTTTGTTCCAATACCAGCAGTCATGTTCTCTGGGGTTTGCTGGGACCTTTACCTATGGAAAGGCCATAAGGCCTCTACCAAATGCCCTCCTAGCAGGGGAGTCGCTTCTTTCTGTGTGGCCTGTGGACCCCTCGGACCTCGCTGCCTGCTCCTGTGGATTCACCCTTCCTACCAGAGCACCACCAAGTAATGGGCTGCGAAACTTCCAATGCTTCTCTCCCCTGTTTATAGAGCCCTAATGGTATTGAAACCCTTCCTCCTTCCTCCTTTCTCCCTTTCTTATTCAGTCACTTGTGGGTATTTCCACTCTTTCTCTTTCTCTCCAGCTACTCTCAGAGGGTGTGCTTTTCCTATACTCTCCCCCCTTTCTCTGTCCTCTCTATGCAAATACAGCCCCGTGCCCTCTGAGGCTTCTCTCTCTCCCAGTTGAACTCTCCGCGCCATGTACCTGTCAAGTTCTGTGACTCAAGTTATGCAGATTGTTGTGTTAATCCTCAGATCAATTTTCTAGGTGTGAAAAATGGTTTGATGCTGATCTAGCTGCATTTCAGGGATGAGAGCAGTAGAGAACTTCCATGCTGCTCTGCAATCTTGGCCCCTCCTCCTCTACCACACTTATTTTTAAAAATTTGATTAATGTTTATTTATTTTTGAGAGAGAGAGAGAGAGAGAGAGAGAGAGAGAGAGAGAGAGAGGCTGAATCAGAAGCAGGCTCCGAGCTGTCAGCACAGAGCTCGAACCCACAAACCATGAGATCATGACCTGAGCTGAAGTCAGATCCTCAACCAACTGAGCCACCCAGCCACCCTTCTAGCACTCTTATTTAAAACAAGAAGGGGTCACCTGGGTGGCTCAGCTGATTAAGCATCTAACTTTGGCTGAGTCATGATCTTGCAGTTCATGAGTTCAAGCCCCACATCGGGCTTACTGCTGTCAGTGCAGAGCCCACTTTTAATCCTCTGCCCCATTCTCTCTCTGCCCCTTCCCTGCTTGTGCCCATCCCTCTCAAAAACAGTTTTTAAATAAAATAAAAAAATAAATAATATTAATAATAAAATAAAAACAAGAACAAGACAAAAATGATCATTTTGCAGCAATTTGGTAAGGTCAGTCTCCAAATAAGTATATGACACAGTAGTTTTTCATGCATAAGTAATACCATATTAAATATATAGCATTAAAAATATTCTAATAACATAGCAACACATTTAAAATATTTACTAACAACCCACAAAAAGTGTGCAAGTCTAATATAAAGAAAAATTCTGATTTAATTATGAATATAAAACAGTTTTTGAATAAACAAAGGGCTTACGTTATTTACTGATAGGGAAACTCAGAAATGGGAAAATATCAAAACTAACTAAATTAATTTGTAAGTTGAATATATTTCATGTTGAAATTTCATTGAGGGGCACCTGGGTGGCTCAGTCGGTTAAGCATCCAACTTCGGCTCAGGTCATTATTTCACAGTTCTTGAGTTCAAGCCCCACGTCAGGCTCCATGCTGACAGCTCAGAGCCTGGAGTCTACTTCAGATCCTGTGTCTCCCTCTCTCTCTCTCTCTGCCCCTCCCCTGCTTGTGCTCTCTCTCTTTCTGTCTCTCTCACTCTCTCTCTCTCTCTGAAAAATAAATAAATAAATAAACGTTAAAAAAATAAATTTCATTGAAAACACAGACGTTTACATAATGTAAGGTTGAACTAGAGACTAATTTAGAGAAAATATTGGAAGATAATTTTAATGTATGACTTTTATTGCCAGATATTAAAATGTATCTTAAAACTCTAACAATAAAGAAATGAGATACTACACAAAAATACACATTTATATATGGAAGAGGACATATAGTTGGGAATTATGTCTAATAACAAATCAATACACAAAATGACTAATAATATCAAACATTTGGATCATATTTATTAGGTGTTAGGCACAGTTCCAAATATTTTCATACCCATGTTTTTCATTAAAAAAAAAAACCTATGGGGGTTAGTGTTATCATCATTACGATTTTACTTGGAGTTTACTGTGAGTATACGTTTTTAAAAGTTAAGCCCATGACTCAAAAATATAGAGTAAACATGTATCAAAGATTTTATTCAGCTAATTAAGTAAGATGGAGATCAATGAGAGAAAACTACTTCCAAGAGCTTTTCTAAAACAGGTTTGTAAATGGAATACTACATGACAATGAGAAAGAATGAAATCTGGCCATTTGTAGCAACGTGGATGGAACTCGAGGGTGTCATGCTAAGTGAAATAAGTCAGGTGAAGGACAGATACCATATGTTTTCACTCATAAGTGGAACAGGAGAAACTTCACAGAGGACCATGGGGGAGGGGAAGGGGGAAAATAGTTGGGGAGAGGGAGGGAGGCAAACCATGACAGACTCTTGAATACTGAGAACAAACAGGGCTGATGGGGGAGTGGGAAAGGGGAAGCGGGGTAATGGTCATGGAGGAGGGCACTTGTGGTGATGAGCATTGGGTGTTATATGGAAACCAATTTGACAATAAAGTATAAAAGAAAAAATAAAAATAAAAAAATAAAACAGGTTTGTCTAGTTAATCAGTAAAAGCATTTTTGACAACACAACATCAACGACAAAATGTTAGAATAAGATTTCTAGGTCAGATATAAAAATGGATAATGTCCTACAGGGCAATAAAACTGTGATCTTTGGGTTTGTCTTTCTCTCAGACAGAAATCAGGCTAACAGGTTGAACAGTGAGCTCTAATCAAATAGTAACTGACAAAGTCAAACAGATACATTCTGCTAGATAAGTTAAAAGCCATGGGTTGGCTTGTTAAACAATGCTGCAGTATGCCATTGAACGGGCATTCGGCCATCCCCTTAGGTTATTTCCAAGTTTTGAATGATTTTTTATTAACAAAAGTAATCAGTAAGATCAAAACCCTAAGTCTCTAGAAAAGCCCGAATTTGAATACTGTTCTATATTCAAATCTTGTTCTCTTCTAAATAAGCCACAACTGCCATTGAACATCTCCAGCCTACTGATATAAGCAGGCAAGTAAAGAAAAAATGCAATAGAGTGTAAAAAGTAATTATAGAAATATAAATAGGATGTGTTGGGGAAATATGTAGTAAATAATCTTTAAACAGGCAAGGCACTCTTCTCAGGTGAAATAATTCAAGCTCAGTTAGAGACAGCTGTTTATAATTAGTAAGTCAGGTATAGAAGGGAAGAAATGGTGTTCGAGGAAGAAGAGAAAGCATGTGTTATACACACAGGTGTGAGGATAATGGAGTATTTTGAGATTTAAAGATACATTTCTTTTAAGATTTTGATATAGTGTTAAAGGAAACAGACCCTAACTATAGAGAGCAAACTGATGGTTACCAGAGAGAAGGGGGTCGGGGATGGGTGAAATAGGTGATGGGGATTAAGGAATACATTTGTTGTGATGAGCACTGAGTAATGTATAGAATTGTTGAATCGCTATATTGTAAACCTGAAAGTAATATAACACTGTGTGTTAACTATATCGAAATCAAAATTTTTTAAACTTTAAAAAAAGAAAGATATCAAAGGGCTACCTACCCACAAAATGCACTAGGTCTAGGCAGGTTCACATGGGAATTCTATCAAACCTCCAGGAAACAGATAATTTTCACTCAATTTGAACTATACCATAAAATTAAAGAAAAAGAAAGGTTTGGGAACGTTGTTTTTATGTATTATAATTCAATATAAAATTGATGCCGGGGTGCCTGGCTGGCTCAGTCTGAAGAGCATGTGACTCTTGATCTTGGAGTCATGACTTTGAGCTCCACGTTGGGTGGAGAAATTATTTTTAAAAAATAAATACACAAACTTTTTTTGGAAACTCTCCATTTTCTAAATAAATAAATAAATATTTATTTATTTGAACTACTTTGAACTCACTTCTTCCTGACTCCTAAGTTAAACATTCTTTCAAGTTCTTGCATTTGAAAACATTTAAAAGGTCCCAGTAGGATGTGGTGTACTATTTTTTTAATATACTTGATGATATTTTCTAATATTTTATTTAAAATTAATTTATTAGCATTTTATAAATAAGGTTGGCCTGCAGTTTTCTTTTTAATGATAAATTTATAAATTAAATCTTGAGTAATTTCTCTTGAGAAAAAAATACGGAGACTTCTCTAAGCCCTATAATTCTGAGAATCACAGCTTTGTCAGAGAAAAGGTTGTAGTGAATATTAAAATTAGCAAAAGATATGTAATGGAAAAATCCCAGGCTTTGGAGTCAGTCCTGAGTAGGGCCAGAACTAGGGCAAGGTGAGATGCCTGGGGTGCAAAATTTAAGTAGGCACTCACTCTCCAGGTCCTGAAAGGGCACAAGTGGCACCTGAAAGTGAGTACTTCCTTAAATATTGCCCCTCTGGCGTCTCATTTGCTTTACCCTGGTGAGGCCCCCTGGTCTTGAGTCTGGATCTTAGCCCTGCCTTCACTACCTCCAAGATCTTAGGTGAGTTATTTGAGCCCTTCGATCCTCAATTATTTTGTTCTGCAAAATGGATTGGTGCTATCTACCTACCTCACAATACTGTGTGAGAATTAAGTGAGATATATGCTATATCAAGCAGAGTGCCTGGAATATTACAGGTGTACATCCAATATACTTTCTTTATCCTCTCCACCTTACCACCTCAAAAAAAGGTGCTACAGAGGAAGCGGGTAGAACCCAAATAACAATGAACCTGTTGTGCATTGTTAGGAGTTTAGACTATCTAGGACAGTGGTTCTCAAACTTATAGCAACAGCATCAGCATCACTTTGGAACTTACTATTAGAAATGTAAATTCTGAGTTTCTGAATCAGAAACTCCTGTGGTAGGGTCCAACAAACTGCTTTAACAAGCTCTCCAGATGATTCTAATACTCACTAAGGTTTGAGAATTGCTGCTCTAGCTGAACATGGGAATGACTGTGGGATTTTAAGCAAGAAAGTAACGTGAAAGAAACATCAATAGGTGTGATTGAATGGATGAGAGATGAGAAATAGCCAGACAAGATTGGGAGACTCATCAGGTAGTTATTTTGTTAAAATAGAAGCTATTCAAATTAGTGGAAGTGATAATAGGAGATAGGTTTGCAATTATTTGGGTAGCAGAAATAATGTAAATTTGAAGCTTCTTAAGTGAGAGTGTTTGTCTTGTCATCTCTGTATCTACAGAACTCGGGATGTTAACTGTGTTATGTAGGTTATCAATAAATGCTTGTTTCTGAGTGAATGAATCCAGGATATGTCCTACTCTACCTATATTTAAGTGATATAGTTGGGCGTAATTTTTCTTTAAGAGAAAATCTTGTTTCCTTGCATATGGGAGATGAACAAAAGAGGAGATTTAGGGATGCTTGGTCCTTGATATACCAAGAAAAAATAGACATTGTTAACCTGGGGTTTTTTTCTGTAACATTCCTTTATTTGGAGTGTAATTATAACAATTTGGCCAAATGCAAATATTTAAGGAGTTTATGAGATTCACTGAAGCCAAGATAATGGCACTTTGTTTTTATTGGCAGATATGAAGCAATGTATAGTGTCTAGACAATCAATACCCAAATAGTATTGGGTCGAGATCATTGTCTCAAAGGTTGTGACTTTCCCTGTGCTATGAAGATTTTATGGGGATGATACTTGCCTGTGCAGCCTTTTGTCTGTCTGTCCTTACAGCTGTGATTCTTGGGATTTTTGTGAAATATAGGGAAACTCCCATAGTCAAAGCCAATAACTGAGCTCTCAGCTACATCCTATTTATCTCCCTCGTCTTGTGCTTCTCTGCTCCTTACTCTTCACTGGCCATCCCAACACTGCCAGCTTCATCCTCAAACAAATGACATTTGGAGTCATATTCACTGTGGCTGTTTCCACCATTTTGGTAAAAACCATCACTGTAGTTCTGACTTTCAAGATCACAACACCAGGGAGAAAGGTGAGGCAGTAGTTACTATCAGGGGCACCTGATTCTATCATCCCCATCTGCTTACTGATTCAAGTTACTTTCTTTGTAGTCTGGCTGGGAACCTCTCTGCCTTTTATTGATTGATCTAGGTGCACATTCAGAACCTACCTTCCTTATTGTGTGCATAGGGCTCTGTCATTATGTTCTACCTTTCCTTAGGTTATTTGGGTTCCTTGGCTCTTGCAAGCTTCACCTTGGCCTTCCTGGCCAGGAGCCCACCTGACACTTTCAATGAAGCCAACTTCCTGACATTCAGCATGTTGGTGTTCTGTAGTGTCTGGATTGCATTCCTCCCTGTGCATAGTAGCACCAAAGGGAAGGTCATGGTGGCTGTAGAGATCTTTTCTTTTATTTTTTTTAAACATTTATTTATTTTTGAGAGACAGAGAGAGACAGATCATGAGCAGGGGAGGGGCAGAGAGGGAGGGACACACAGAATCAGAAGCAGGCTCCAGGCTCTAAGCTGTCAGCACAGAGCCCGACGCAGGGCTCGAACCCACGTACTGAGATCATGACCTGAGCCAAAGTTGGACGCTCAACAGACTGAGCCACCCAGGCGCCCCTGTAGAGATCTTTTCTATCTTGGCTTCCAATGCTGGGTAACTAGGATGCATCTTTTCCCAAAAATGCTGTAATATTCTCCTAAAACCAGATATGAATACCTTGCCAGGATTAAAGGGTAAAACAAACTCCAGGGGAACATAAATTTTCTAAGGCTCTGCTTCATGGATTTCGTAAAACACTTAGAAAAGTTGAAAATTAAGCAATACTTAAGAGTTTCTCCTCACACCTTGCCATGGATACATAAATGTTCTAACATCATTTCCCCCCTGATTTGAGATGCTGTGGTTATTATAAACTAAATTTCTGTATATAAATCTGTGTGTTTTGGATCACTATTCTTTCACTGATTTTGAATGAATCCACACTAACTTCTGGATTTCATAGCATGTTCCGACAGCTAATAGCACCTGCACTTCATTGTTGCTCTTTTTTAGTTATTTTGTGCTTATTCTTACAGATTTTCTCTTTGACTTAACTTTTTGAATTGTCTTGGCAAATTCCATAATGCATACTAAGAAATTTAGATTGCATTCATTTTTAATTTAAAGATTACTTTGTAAAGAACTGACCCCTTTGTAATAGTTTCCCACTTAGGAATGTGCTTTATCTCCATTTTCATTTTCATTTTATTTATTAATGTTTTATTATATTTTTTGACTTTTTATTTGGGCTAAGTAATGTATTGTTTCTTGTGCATTTTTTGAGCTTACTTGTTGGTTCCAATGAATTGTAAGTTGATTCTCTTGGATGTCTATGGTATGAAAATTAATATAATAAAATGTTTCTGCTCAAGTTTTATTATTTCTTATTGTATTGGCAAGATTATATAATGCTTAATAGTAGTAGTAATTATGGGCTTTGTATTGTTCTTGGCTTTAGTGGGAATGTTTCTGATATTTTTTACATTAAAATTTACATTGTGGTAGGTTTTAGGATCATATCTTTTTAAAATACAAATAAATATTTCATTAATGATGAAAGCACTCTGTATTCAACCTAACCTAATTTTTTACATAAATTTTTAAAATTATATGAGATGCACATAACAGAATTTACTACCTTAACCATTTTTAAGTGTTCAGTGGTGTTAAGTATCTTCACATTGTGTGCTGTGTATCTCCATAATGAATGGACATAATGCCTGCCAAGTCCAACCATGTTGCTGCAAATGGCAGGATTTCCTTCTTTTTACAGCTGAATACTATTTCATTGTGTGTGTGTGTGTGTGTGTGTGTGTGTACATTTTCTTGATCCATTAATCCACAGATGAACATTTAGGTTGTTTCTATGTCTTGGCTATTATAAATAATCTGCAATGAACATGGGGGTACAGATATCTTTTTGTGATAGTGATTTCATTTCCTTTGGATATACACCCAGAAGTGGAATTGCTGGATTATATTGTAGTTCTAATTTTAATTTTTTTAGGAACCTCCGTACTGTTTTCAATTGTAGCTATACCACTTTACATTGCCACCAACAATGAACAAGTGTTCCCTTTTCTTCTTTTCTCCACATCCTCACCAGCACTTATCTCTTATCTTTTTGGTAACAGCCATTCTAACAGTATGAGGGAGTATCTCATTGTGGTTTTGATTTGCATTTCCCTGATGATTAAGGATGTTGAGCACCTTTTCATGTACCTGTTGGTCATTCATATATCTTCTTTGGAAACTGTTAAGTTTGCCCATTTTTAAATCAGATTTTTTGTTTTCTTGCTATCGACTTATAGGAGTTCCTTATACATTTTGGATATTAACCTCTTATCAGATATATGATTTCCAAATATTTCCTCCCACTCTGTTGGTTGCCTTTTCATTTTGTTAATAATTTTCTTTGCTGTGCAGAGGTTTTCTGGTTTAATATAGTCCCACTTATTTGTTTTGCTTCTGTTGCCTTTGCTTTTGTTATCATTTCCAAAAGCCCATTACCAAGACTGATGTCAAGGAGACCACCCACTATGTTTTCTTCTAGTAGTTTTATGGTTTCAAGTCTGACTTCCAAGTCTTTAATCCAATTTGAGTTGATTTTTTTCCTAATCATATCCCTAATGATTAGTGATTTTGAGCATATTTATTTTCAGGTGCTTATTGTCCATTTGCATAACTCTGTTGATTGTGTCCTTCGATGAATAGAAGTTTTTAAATTTTGGTGTAGTCCCAAATACCTATGTTTACTTTTGTTGCCTGTGCTTCTTGTGTTATATCCAAAATATTATTGGTAAACCCAATGCCATGAAACTTTCCCCCTGTGTTTATTCTATGAGTTATATAATTTTAACTCTTACATTAGGTTTTTGAAACATTTTTAGTTAACATTTGTATATGGTGTAACTTAAAAATTCAACTTCATTCTGTTTACAATAGCAATCAAAAAGAATACTTCAGAATGGACTTAAACAAGAGAGTGAAAGATTAAAGAGACATAAATAAATTTAAAAACTCTTGTGTTCATGAATTGGAAGACTTGATATTTTAAGACATCCATACTACCCAAAGTGATATACAGAGTCAATGCAATCCCTATCAAAATCCCAATGGCATTTTTTTCAGAAATAGAAAAATCTATCCTAAAAATCATATGCAATCAAGGGACCCCAAATAGTCAAAACAACTCTGAAAAGGAATAAAATTGGAGAAATCACACTTCCTGATTTCAAAAGTTACTACAAAGTTACAGTAATCACAAAAGTGTGATACTATCATAAAGATAGACATATAGACCAATGGGACAGAATACAGAGCCCAAAAAGCAACCCTCACATATATGGCCAAATGATTTTCAACAAGGATGCCAAGATCCTTCAATGGGGAAAGGACAGTCTTTTCAATAAGTGATGCCAGGAAAACTGGATATCCACATACAAAAGAATGAAGTTGGACCCTTACCTTACGCCATATACAAAATTTAACTGAAAAAGTATCAAAATTCTAATGTAAGAGTTAAAACAATAAACGTAAGGGGAAAGCCTCATGATATTTGCAAATAATTTCTTTGATATGACACAAAAGCACATGCAACAAAGGTAAAAATAGGTAAGTTGGACTACCTCAAAATTTAAAACTTCTGTTTATCAAAGGACACAATTAATGGAGTGAAAATGCAGCCTGTGGAATGAGAGAAAATATTTATAAACCACGTATCTGAAAAGGGGTTAATATCTAGACTATATAAAGTGATTATAATAATGTAGTGTTAAATTTCTTCTCAAGGGGAGCCTATATAAAACTATGTTATTTACTTTTGGCAGGTGCTAGCATTGCATGAATTACCATCCATAGACTTGGCCTAGATTATTTCATTCTCAAATAATCTTATACCATCCCTGACAAAGCCATAGTTGTATGTGTTGAATGGGGAGTAGCAGAACAACCACCTCCATCTAATTGGGATTGTGAGCTCGCTGTTTGTGAGCAAAACCCTTGAGCCTTCAGAAACAACCGAGGCAGAATTTCTATAAAAATCTATTCTACTTGGGGCTCCTGGGTGGCTCAGTCAGTTAAGCGTCCAGCTCTTGGTTTCAGCTCATGTTATGATCTCATGGATCGTGAGTTCAGGCCCCATGCCAGGGTCTGCGCTGACAGTGCAGAGACTGCATGGGATCCTGTCTCTCTCTCTCTCTCTCTCTCTCTCTCTCTCTGCCTCTTCCTGCTCTTTCTCTCTCAAAATAAATAAATAAGTAAACGAACAAACATTTTGTAAAAAAAAGAATCAATTCTACTTGATACAGAAGTGTTACAGTGTAAATCCAATCTTAGGGCTGGATGGATAAGAAGGCACCCAACTGGTGGCTCATAGAATGCCAAAAAGCTGTTTCTCAAAAGGAAAATACTTTCTTGTGAAAAAAGAAATAATACTTTGCTCTCAAAGTATTATTCTTCTTGAATATGGTCCCAGGGCTTCACGACTTTTTTTAACTAATAGGGAAGCAAGATATAGAAATTTTCCTCACTTTGGAATCCCTCAGATCATTAGATCTCAGAAAAATTTACTGAGATGTCAGGTCTTTTCGCATTTGCTTGGGAGTAACACCTGGCTGTCTGAGACAAATTAGTCTTGCCAAGCAATCTACTGTATTATTCATTTTTATAATTTCTTTCCCTTTCTGAGTTAAATATCATTAATGTCATGTGAGATAGTTAAAACAATCTACATCTTTTCATTTATTAATTTATGCAACAAATAGCTGTTGCACACTTATTTCATGCCAGGCTCTTTTTCTTGGCTCTACTGAGTCAATAGTAAACAAAGTAAAGTCCTTGCCCTCAGGATCTCATGTTCTAGTAAGACAGACAATAAGTATAATATAATATAATATGCAAGATTATGCAAAGTAGTATTATGAAGTTGAAGCAGGGGACAGAGGATGCAGACTGCTGTTTTAGATATGGTAGTCAGGGGGCACCTGGGTGGCTCAGTTAGTGAGCGTCCAACTTCAGCTCAGGTCATGATCTCACGGTTTGTGATTTCGAGCCCCATATCGGGCTCTGTGCTCACAGCTAGCTCAGAGCCTGGAGCCTGTCTTTGGATACTGTGTGTCCCTCTCTCTGACTCTCCCCTGCTCATGCTCGCTCTCTCTCTCTCTCAAAAATAAATAAAACATTAAAAATTAAAAAAAAACTTTATAGATATGGTAGTCAGGAAAGTACATTTTGGCAAGGCTACATTTTTAAAGAAATCAATAGGAAATGAGAGAGTGTCTAGTAATTTCAAGAGTTGATCTTGGATTTATCAGCCTCCTGAACTGTGAGAAAATAAAATTCTTGTTGTTTAAGCTGCCTACTATGGTATTTTTGTTATCGTAGCCAAAATGGACCCAAGATAGTGCTCTACAATGCTTAGATGCTGGAGACCACAAGAACACCGGAATTGTGTGTTAACCACTTCATTTTTGCAGTAGTCATCAGGTGTCTGGACCCTTGAAAAGTCTCAGAGGTTTACTCAGATCAACTAAAGGAGCATATCCCGTTCCGCTCTTTTTAAAACATTTTATTTATATTTTAAAGCTTATTTATTTATTTTGAGAGAGTGTGAGAAAGAGCAAGAGGGGAGGGGGAGGGAGAGAATCCCAAGCAGGGTACGTGCTCTCAGCCCCAACACAGGGCTCGATCTCATGAACTGTGAGTTCAGGACCTGAACTGAAATCAAGAGTCGGAAACTTAACTGACTGAGCCACCCAGAACCCCCCATTCCACTCTTATACTCAGGATAACTGCAATTGCCACCTCTGAGTGAGAATCTCTCTCCCCAGCCCTCCTCTCAAAGCCTTGGCTACATCCTTATTCCGGAGAGTATAAATCAAAGGATTCAGAATGGGAGTAATGATGTTATAGAACACAGAGCCAGCTTTGTCTTGCAATGGAGTTCGCTAGGACCTGGGCCTCATATATGAGAAGATGCAGGCACCAAACCAAAAGGAAACCACAATGAGGTGAGAGCTACAAGTGGCAAAGGCATTTCTCTTACTCCCAGCTGAACACATCTGAATGACACTGTGGAGGATGAAGGCATATGATGTAGAAATGAGGAGGGTGGGTGGAGAAGTATGATGCTAATGATGTATACTATGGTCTCATATACAGTGATGTCTCCACACACCAACTTCAACACAGCTGGAAACTCACAATAGAAGTGGTGGATTTTTCGAGACCCACAGAAAGGTAAGTGCATCAAGATCACTATGTGAATTAGAGAGTTTATGGATGCTCCCAACCACGACAAGACCGCCATCATCAGTCTCACCTTTCTGTTCATGAGAACAGTATAGCGAAGTGGATGACAGATGGCAACATAGCGGTCATAAGACATGAGAGCTAAAAGAAGACACTCAGCACCACCCAAAGACAAATAGAGGAAGTGCTGGGCTGCACAGCCCACAAAAGAGAAGGTCTTCTCGCCAGATAGGTAATTGGTAGCCACCTTGGGGATGGTTGTGGAGACATGCATCAGATCCATGAGGGAGAGCTAGCTGAGCAGGAAGTACATGAGTGTATGAAGCCGGGCATCAGCACAGATGAGGAGAACAGTGAGCACGTTGCTACTCACTGCAATAAGAAAGACCATAATGGTTAAAGAGAAAAGGAAAAGATGGATGAAAGAATCATCAAAGAGCCCTTCAAGGATGAAGTCTGCCAGAGAGGTCTGATTCCTCTGCCACATCTCCCCTTTCTCAGTCCCTGGGGAAAGAGGAAAGAGATGAGTGTGGTATCAGAAATACTGGGTTTCAGCACACCTGACAGTAAGCACCTTTTAATCAAACCAAAACCAAAGAATTTGGGGAGAGAATTTTTTTCTATTTCTAATTCTTCAATAGCTCTAATTATTGAAATAACTTTAAAAACACCTCAAATCTCTCTTCACAAACATGATTAACTCTGAAATTCCAGAATATCTAGATTCTGTTAAGTGCCAAACTTCAAAACAAGAGTCTCTCCTCATTAAGGAAGATATATATATATCCACATACACATAAGGAAGAAATATATATACACACATATGTGTATATACACATATATTTTATATACATATATGATGTATATGTATATTTTATATACATCATATGTGTGTATATTTTATATACATATGTGTGTATATTTTATACACATCATATATGTGCATAGCTTTACACACATATGCTTTTATACATATATATACTTTATGCACACTAAATGTTATATACTTTATATATATACTTTCTTATGAGTATGTGTACTTTTTTATAAGTATAAATATAAATATATGCATATACATTTAATGGCTTGTACAGAATATTGGCCTTACATGATCATGAAAACTGGTTAAGCAGTCTATATAAGTTCCACCTTTGTGTCTGATGGTGGAACTTGAAGTCTGTAGGGCAAGTGGTAAGGAAGGGAAAATGGACGTAAAGTGCGGTAGACCAAGGACAAGACTGGAACACAGAAGCATTAGCAATAACCCCACAAGGGCAGACTGAAGCCCGTGTCAGTTCTTGTGGCCTCTGGAATTGGGGATGTGGTTATTTTGCAGAAGGAGGGGCCCTTCCTAATGAGGCTAAACACCCACACCTGGCCCAGACATCAGAGAGGCTAAGTTAGGAGGATCCAGGAAAAGGTAGAGCCATCACAGGGCCAGCATCTGCTTTCACACCAATGAGATAAGTCAGCATTTCAGCAACCACACAAGTAAACTACAAAATGGCTACTTCCCTTCTGCCCTCTAAATCTCCCTTAGAATTTCTCCTATGGTCCGCCTTCACCAGAAAAGCAGAAAAATGGGAATTCTGGGAAATATAATTCACCCTAGCAAAAAGGACATGCTACAAAACCACCAGAGTCCATCCTCTGTTGACTGGATATTCATACACATTTCCTTAAGCCAATGAACACAACAAAGTCATTCTTCTGCTTAACATAACTATCCTGCATCCAACTAAAAATGTGCAAAATATTTTTATAAAAATAAGGAAGAAATGCCCATTACTATCGCCCACAAAATAAGTCATCCTATCCAAGCGCCAACCCATTCTGTGGACATCAGTTAGCACTTTCAGTCACTCCTGTTCATGCCAATCGACTCACAAGCAAAGTGGCCATGGCAGCAGGGATGGTGGCTATGCATGGGCTCAGCAACATGGACCTCTAATCACCGAAGCCAGTATGGCTACAGCCACTGCTGGGTGCCCTGTTGGCCAACAGCAGAGACCAACACGGAATCCCTGATATGGCAGCATTCACCAGGGGAATCAGCCAGCTACCTGGTGGCACACTGATTATGTTGGACTGCTTCCAAAGGACAATACTGTGTTCTTACTGGAATAGACACTTACTCAGGATATGGCTTCACCTTTGTTGCCTAGAGTGCTACTGCCACAACTACCACCTGTGGACTTACAGCATACTTTATTCAGCATGATGGTATTCCAAGAAACATTGTTTCTGAATAAGGAATGCATTTCACAACAAATGAAGTGTGGGATTGGGGCCATGCTCATGGAATCTATTGGTCTTACCACATTCTCCACCATCCTGAAATAACTGGCTTGATAGAATGGTAGAACAGCCTTTTAAAGACTCACTAACAGCAATAGCTAGAACACCTCCCATTGCTGGAGCAATGTCCTCCAGGATGCAGTATGTGCTCTAAATCCGCATCTAGCTTAGAGTACTTTTTCTCCTATTGCAAGGGTTCACAGGACCAGGAATCAAGAGGTGGAAATGTGAGTGAGTCCTCTCACTATAATGTCTGTAAATGTGGTCCACCAGCAAAATGTTTGCTTCCTATCCCTGCACTTTTAGACTTTGCTGGTTTAGAGGTCTTAGTTCCAAAGGGAAGAATTCTTCCACCAGGTGACACAACAGTGATTTCATTTACTCAGATTTGAGACTGTCATCCTGGGACTTTGGGTTCCCCATATCACTGAATCAACAAGCAAAGGAGGTTACTCTCCTGGCTTGGTGTGATTGATCCTGACTAGCAAGGAAAAACTGAGTTGCTACTACACCATGGGGATAAGAAGGAACACATCAGGAATGTAAGATATTTTCTAGAGTGCCTCTCTGTACTCAAATATCATGTGATAACAGTCAGTGGAAAACTACAACAACCCAATTCAGACAGGACTGCTAATGGCCCGGATCCTTCAAGAATGAAGGTTTGGGTCACTCCACAGGCCATGACCAAATGTGAAAAAAGGAAATATGGAATAGGTAGTGAAAGAAGTAGTTCTAAACACTAGCCATGACCATGTGAGCAGCTGCAGAAACCAAAATTGTAATAGTTATAGGCATTTCTTCCTTATTTTGATCTGAACATTTTGTATATATTACCCAAATATTTTTGTTTTCTTCTCCTTGGTCATCCCTTTTTCTAACATTATATATATATATATATATATATATATATATATATATATATATATATATAGTTCATTTCATATCTCAGTATGAAGTTAACTACATTAATATAGTTAAATATTAAATATCTCAGTATTTAAGTTATAGGACACAAAGGGGGAGTATAATCAGATATGAGTACAATGAATTTTACCTAAAGAAGAAAGAGGATTTTGTATCCTCTTGTGGGGAAATGCTTGGTGTGTTTTATAGTCTCCTCTTGGGAAAAGGATAACATGTTTTTGGTCGTACATGGGATAGTTGTATCATGTTAGGTGGAAGGGTAACTTGTATTGTCTTTATTTGGAGGTTAAGTATGGTTTAAAGAGTTGTATACAGGTGCCAAGTGGACACATTACAAAGCCACCATATTTATGTACCTGAACAAACAAAAGATATGTTCTGGGTATACCTGAGAGCCTTCAGATTAGGCTGATAAAATTAGATTATGACATTTAATCACTCAGATTTCCCAATCAGCCCTTTTTCTAATTCTTACATGAATACTGATCAGAATGATAACTTGGGCTCCATGATGAAGCCCAACTCAGCAGAATAATAGTCCAAATTGATCCCCAGCCATCCCTCTTTGTGTTTTTCCTCCTGAACATTTCCCTAGATCTTTATACATTTTATATTATCTACTTACTTTTTAAAGCAGATAACTCAGAATCAATGTAGTCTTCAAAGCATAATGTGACCACTAGGAAAGAGGCCACATTCTCTCTCTCTCCAAATTAGTGCAGCCTAAGATCATCTATTTGGCCAACCCCTCACATTGTTATTTCAAACTCAGCCTCTTGTGGACTAAGAGCCCAACCTTCTCCATACTCCCTCCCATCACTCTAACCCAGTCAAAACATCCGCATATTTCCCTTTTACTTAGGTATCCATACTTTTCCCTATCTCCTTCCTCCTCGGTTTCCATCTTTCTCTGTAATTCTCCATAGTGTAAAATTTTTCCATCACCTGATTCATGTCTCTTCCTCTCTTAGGCTACTTTCCTAATAATTTCCCATTCTGATTTGTGGCCCTCAAGTGACTTTTTCTTCTGCCTTTTCCGGCAACTTTCTTCACAAACCGTCCAGAGATCACCCTTTGACTAAAGAGATGAGGAAATAAGCTGACAATGCCAGAGGATGCCCTGACTTCGTATGAAGGTTTCCTAGCTATCTCAAGCCCCAGCATTACCTTACCTGGAATTTCCTCTGCAGAGACTTGTGGGCAGAACAAATACAGAAGTGGAATGGAGAGGGATGGATAGGTCCGTACTGACTCACACAGTGGCTACTGATCACTCAAACAGGCCTTTTCTGAGGTGCTCATCAGACTTCCTTGTCTAATCCTGGAAATCTCCAATTTAATAGTGGAATGGCATAAAAAATATTGTCCTACACAGTTACCATTGTTGACACTAATTATTCTAGTGACAGAGTATCACCAGGAATAACAGTAACTGTAATTCTGTAATTCTCTTGCAATCTGTGCTCATATTTTGAATTCAGCAGTGCATATCAGGATGGATTAAGTAACCAAACTTCTTTAACCTCTACTAGTGGGGCCTTTGAATCATGCATATATTTCCTCTGCCTCTAAACATTTATCTGAGCCACTGCTCCATCCAAAAATGGAAATGCAAGCTTGGGCAATAAGAATTTCCATTAATGTCACCTGATTAAGAAACTCCATTTAATACTAGCTTAATCACTAATGAGTCCAGAGTCAAAAGAACATCTGTTTTGGATTTTCCCCTATTTTGAATCACTCAAAGCACTCTCTTCTTAGCTTTATACCTTCTTTCCTGCTTACTAAGATTTTTTTTTCTAGCACTGGTGTTTTTAGAATAAGCCCCTTCCTAACTGCATGAATGTTTTCTCAGCAGGAATCATAGGGGTTAGAATGAGGATAGACTTGGCCTGAAATGAACCAATCTTGAGGACAGAGGAGCACCATCTGTGAAAAATAAAACATCCCCCTAATCCGGAGGACCTATGATGTCATCTGAGGCAAAATGAGGACACTAAATATATGACATCAGGGATCCCAACCCAGGGGGCTTATCCTGAATCTCTTCTGGAAACCATTACTCAAGATGCCAATTAGATTTTCCATATGCATCGAGATAAGCATTCCCAAGGGGCTTTGCTTGAAGTTTACTTGTGGGGGTTAGGGGAATGAGATATTTTGAGGAGTGTAGATCTGAAGATAACATGGGAGTATCTTCCCCAAGGGGCAATTAACTATGAAGACAAACAATCCCAAGAGTCCCTAGCTTGTTTATCATCTTAAAACTCAGATCTCTCTAGCCCCTTTCCATCCAACCCTTTTGAGAGCACAGTCTGAGAAAGATGTAATCCCTATTGCCCACAACACACTTTAGAAGGTTTCCTCATGTGCTATATCATAGAAAAGAAGTTAAGGAATGGAGGCAGGCAATTAACCACTAGACCTTCCCATCCTGACTATGGGTCAAACTCCAATTTTACAGACTATATTAATATGTGAAAAGATTTCAGATACAAAAGTTAAAAAAGAAAAGGACATATACCATACATCTTCTTTATATTTACTACCATCTCATCCTCATACCCTCTCTTCCTCTCTATTATAGGGATATGCTGAACTATTCTTTGTTTCTCTATCTCAACTCAAATGCTAAAATGTCCTACTTCACTGAGCTTAGCTTGTTGTTTATTCTTTGAGTAGATTCAATGTATTATTATTTTCTTCAAAACCTACTGTCTAATACTATAACCCAGTGCTCTCTTTCTCACCAGAATATAATCTCTCTCTGAGACAGCTATGACACTTACATAATTCATTAATTTATTTGACAAATACATGATAAGCATCTGCTATGTCCCAAGCACTATACGGGTAGCATGTGTACACTGATTAACACGCAAGCATAGTCTCTTCCCTCATAGGACTTACAGATACCACAAATAAACAAATATAACATATCATGTTGGGCTAAGAGTTTGTATTAATCAGTGCTCTTGTGACAATATGCAAGTGACATAAAACAAAACTTATACTATCTAGGGAAGTGTGTGAAATCACAGCAATGAATAGTGTAGAACTGACCTCAAAATCAGCTAGATTCAGTAGCATGAATTATGTGTCTTCTTTTCCCATTTTTCATCTTGACTTGGGTCTCTGTGTTGATCTTATTCTCTCAGGCATTTTTTCTTTTCCAATTTTTATTTAAATTCTAGTTAGTTAACATACAGTGCAATATTGGTTTTAGGAGTACAACTGAATGACTCATCACTTACATACAACATCCAGTGCTCATAATAACAAGTACCCATCATCCATCTACCTCATCCCACGCCCACCTCCCTCCATCAACCCTATTGTTAAGGGTCTCTTATGGTTGGGGCGTCTGGGTGGCTCAGTCAGTTAAGGATCCAACTCTTGATTTTGGCTCAGGTCATGATCTCACAGTTTATGAGTTCAGGCCCCGAGTGTCAGGCTCTGTGCTGACAGTGCAGAGGCTGCTTGGGATTTTCTCTCTTCCTCTCTCTGTCTTACCCCTGATTGTCTGATTTCTCTCTCTCTCTCTCTCTCTCTCTCTCTCAAGATATATAAATAATCTCTTTTAAAAAGGAGTCTCTTATGATGTTTCCCTCTCTTTTTTCCCTTCCATATGTCTGTCTGTTTTGTTTCTTAAATTCCATATATGAGTGAAATCATATGGTATTTGTCTTTCTCTGACTGACTTATTTCACTTAGCATAATACATCCTAGCTCCATCCATGCCATTGCAAATGTTAAGATTTCATTCTTTTTTTATGATTAATAGTCCAGTGTGTGTGTGTGTGTGTGTGTGTGTGTGTGTGTGTGTGTATTATACCACATCTTCTTTATCCAGTCATCAGTCAATGGACATTTGGGTTCTCTCCATAGTTTCACTATTGTTGATAATGCTGCTATAAACAGCAGGGTGCATGTCTCCCATTGAATCTGAATTTTTGAATCCTTTGCATAAATACCTAGGAGTGCAATTGCTGGGTCATAGAGTAGTTCTGTTTTTAACTTTTTGAGGAACCTCCACACTGTTCTCCAGAGTGGCTGCACCAGGTTGCATTCCCACCAACAGTGCAAAAGAGTTCTCCTTTCTCCACATCCTTGCTAACACCTGTTCTTTCTTGTGTTGTTAATTTTAGCCATTCTGACAGGTGTGAGGTAGTATCTCATCATGGTTTGTATTTCCTTGATGATGAGTAACATCGAGCATCTTTTCATGTGTCTGTTAGCCATCTGAATGTCTTCTTTGGAAAAGTGTTTATTAATGTCTTCTGTCCATTTCTTCCCTGGATGATTTGTTTTTGGGTGTTGAGTTTGATCAGTTCTTTATAGATTTTGGATACTAGCCCGCCCTTTATCAGAAATGTCATTTGCAAACATCTTCTCCCATTCCATATGCTGCTTTTTAGTTTTGTTTCTTCCTTCACTGTGCAGAAGCTTTTTATCTTGATGAAGTCCCAATAGTTCATTTTTGCCTTTGTTTCCCTTGCCTCTGGTAACGTGTCTAATAAAATTTGCTATGGCCAAGGTCAAAGAGGTTGCTGCCTGTGTTCTCCTCTAGGACTTTTATGGTTTCCTGTCTTACAATTAGGTCTTTCATACATTTTGAATTTATTTTTATATATGGTGTAAGAAAGTGGTCCAGTTTCATTCTTCTGCATGTTGCTGTCATTTTCCCAGTACCATTTCTTGAAGAGACCATCTTTTTCCCATTGGATATTCTTTCCTGCTTTATCAAAGGTCAGTTGACCATATAGTTGTGGATCCAATTCTGGGTTTTCTATTCTGTTCCAATGAACTATGTGTCTCTTTTTGGGCCAGTACCATATTGTCTTGATGACTACTGCTTTGTAATATAGCTTGAAATCTGGAATCACGATGCCTCCAGTTTTCTCTTTTTCAGGATTGTTTTGGCGATTAGGGGTCTTTTGTGATTCTATACAAAGTTTAGAATTGTTTGTTCTACTTCTGTGAAAAATGCTGGTGGTAATTTTTTTTAAGATTACTTCTTATTTTGAGAGAAAGCATGAGCATAACCATGAGTCAGGTGGTATGTGCAGAGAGAGGGAGATTGAAAATCCCAACCAGGCTCTGTGCAGTCAGGGCAGAGCCCTCAGGGATCTATCTCACCAAACCATCTATGATCAGGACCTGAGCCAATATCCAGAGTCTGCGGCTTGACCCACCAAGCCACTTAGGCGCCCCCTGGTGGCATTTTGGTAGGAATTGCATTAAATGTGTAGATTGCTTTGGGTAGTATAGACATTTTGATGTTGTTTGTTCTTCCAATCCATGAGCATGGAATGCTTTTCCATTTCTTTGTGTCCTCTTCAATACTTTCATAAGTGTTCTATAGCTTACAGAATGCAGATATCTTACCTCTTTGCTTAGATTTATTCCTAGGTATCTAATTGTTTTTGGTGTGATTGCAAATAGCATCAATTCCTTGACCTTTTTCTGCTTTGTTATTGGTTTATACAAATGCAACAGGTTAGGTTGCAAGCAAGATGGTGGAGAAGCAGGGAATTCCGTACTTCCCACCTGCATCTTTCAAACAAAGAAGGGCTGAAGCCAAAGACTCTGAACCACAAGGGTCTGGGAAGAAAAGAGATGGAGTCCAATAAATAGACAGCCTCATAGGGCTACCTCAAGAAACAAGCAATGGTACACAAGGTGGAAAGTACCAACTATCACTACGAGTATGGAAATAAAATAACGAAAGTCTCAACAAGAGAGACCAAGAGACACCATTAAAAGAACATTTCCTGAAAAGACAGCCCCTGGACAATGTGCCTCCTTTAATATAGCAGTACTTGCAGGTGCAGAGTGCATAACAAGCTTTTAAAACTGACAAGAGACAGAAAGCCAGCCAGTATGAAGAAACGGAAGAACTCTCCTATAAAGAAATTCCAGGAGGAAGTGACAGCTAAAGAATGGTCAAAACAGATATAAGCAACATAACTGACAAAGAATTTAGAACAATAGTCATAAAATTAATTGCTGGGCTTGAAAAAGGCATGGAAGACATCAGAGAAGCTATTGCTACAAAGATTATGGACCTTAAAAATAGTTGTGGTGAATTAAAAAATGCTATAAATGAGGTGCATAATAAAATGGAGGCGGCCACTGCATGGATTGAAGAGGCAGAGAGAAGAGGTGAATTAGAAGAAACAATGATAGGAAAAGAGGAAGCCGAGGAAAAGAGAGATAAATTGATCCAGGAGCACGAAAGGAGAATTTGAGAACTGAGTGATGCAATCAAACGGAACAATATCCATATCATAGGAGTTCCTGAAGGAGAAGAGAGAGAAAGGCGCTGAAGGGGTACTTGAATAAATTATAGCTGAGAACTTCCCCAATCTGGGAAAGGAAACAGACATTGAAATCCAAGAGGCACAGAGAACTCGCCTCAGACGTAACTTGAATTGATCTTCCGCACGACATATCATAGTGAAACTGGCAAAATATAAGGATAAAGAGAGAATTCTGAAAGCAGCTAGGGATAAAAGGGCCCTAACATACAAAGGGAGACATATGAGGGTGGTTGCAGGACTATCTACGGAAACGTGGCAGTCCAGAAAGGAATGGCAGGAAATCTTCAATGTGATGAACAGAAAAAATATGCAGCCAAGAATCCTTTATCCAGCAAACCTCCATTCATAGAAGTAGAGATAAACTTTTCCCAAACAAACAAAAATTGAAGGTATTCATCACCACGAAGCCAGCCCTAGAAGAAACCCTAAGGGGGACTCTATGAGGGAAATGTTGCAAGAGACACAAAGTACCAGAGACACCACTACAAGCATGAGACAAAATGACTCTAAACCCATAGTTTTCAATAATAACACTGAATGTAAATGGACTAAATTCTCCCATCAAAAGACATAGGGTATCAGAATGGATTAAAAAAACAAAATCTATTTGCTGTCTACAAGAGACTCATTTTAGACCTGAGGACACCTTCAGATTGAAAGTAAGCAGATGGAGAAATATCTATCATGCTACTGAAAATCAAAAGAAAGCCGGAGTAGACATACTTATATTGGACAAACTGGACTGTAAAGGCAGTAACAAGAGATGAAGAAGGGCATTATGTAATAATTACAGGGTCTCTCTATCAGGAAGAGCTAAAGATTATAAACGTCTATGCACCAAATTCGGGAGCACCAAATACATAAAACAATTAATAACAAACAGAAACAATACTATTGACGATAATGTGCTAATTGCAGGAGACTTTCATACTCCACGTACAGCAATGGATAGATCAACTAGACAGAAAATCACTAAAGAAACAATGGACCTGAACGACACATTGGAACAGATGAATCTGACAGATATATTTAGAACTCTACATCCTGAGGCTATGCAATTCACTTTCTTCTCGAGTGCACATGGTACATTCTCCAAGATAGATCACATACTGGGTCATGAAGCAGCCCTCAATAAATATAAAAGAATTGAGATCATACCATGCACACTTTCAGATCACAATGCTATGAAACTTGAAATCAATCACAGGAAAAAGTCTGGAAAACTTCCAAAAACATGGAGGTTAAAGAACACCATACTAAAGAACGAATAGGCCAATCAGGCATTAGGGAAGAAATTTAAAAATATATGGAAACAAATGAAAATGAAAATACAACAACCCAAACTCTTTGGGATGCAGCAAAGGCAGTCCAGGCCTACTTCAAGAAACTAGAAAAAGTGCAAATACAAAATCTAACAGTGCACCTGAAGGAACTAGAAGCAGAGCAGCAAGAGCACCGCAAACCCAGAAGAAGAAAAATAATAAAGATCAGGGCAGATATAAACAATATAGAATAAAAAAAACAGTTGAACAGATCAATGAAACCAAGAGCTGGTTTTTTTGAAAAAATAAACAAAATTGATAAACCTCTAGCCAGGCTTCTCAAAGAGAAGAGAGAGCACCCAAATAGACAAAATCATGAATGAAAATGGATCTATTACAACCAATCCCTCAGAAATACAAGCAATTATCAGGGAATACTATGAATGATTATATGCCAACAAACTGGACAACCTAGAAGAAATGGACAAATACCTACACACACACACTACCAAATTTCAATCGGGAAGAGATAGAAAATCTGAGCAGACCCATAACTAGTGTAGGAATTGAATCAGTTATCAAAAATCTCCCGACAAATAATAGCCCTGGGCCAGATGTCTTCCCCGGGGAATTCTACCAGACATTTAAATCAGAGTTAATACCCATTGTTCCAAAGCTATTCCAAAAAACAGAAATGGAAGGAAAACTTCCGGACTCATTCTACAAAGCCAGCATCATTCTGATGCCCAAACCAGACAGAAAACAAGCAAAAAAAGAGAACTACAGGCCAATATCCTTAATGAATACTGATGCAAAAATCCTCAACAAGATACTAGCAAATTGAATTCAACAACATATAAAAAGAATTATCCAACATGACCAAGTGGGATTCATTCCTGGGTTACAGGGCTGGCTCAATATTCGCAAATCAATCAATGTGATACATCACATTAACAAAAAGATCAAAACCATATGATCCTGTCGATGGATGCAGAAAAAGCATTTGACAAAATACAGCATCCTTTCTTAATAAAGACCCTCGAGAAAGTTGAGATAGAAGGAACATACTTAAACATCATAAAACCATTTATGAAAAGCCTACAGCTAATATCATCCTCGATGGGGAAAAACTAAGAGCTTTCCCCCTGAGATCAGGAACACGACAGGGATGCCCATCCTCACCACTGTTGTTTAACATAGTGCTGGAAGTCCTAGCATCAGCAATCAGAAAACAAAAGGAAATAAAAGGCATCAGAATCGGCAAAGATGAAGTCAAACTTTCACTTTTCACAGATGACATGATGCTCTACATGGAAAACCAGACCAACTCCACCAGAAGCCTACTAGAACTGATCCATGAATTCAGCAAAGTAGCAGGGGTATAAAATCAATGTACAGAAATCTGTTGCACTTTTATACACCAATAATGAAGCAACAGAAAGAGAAATCAAGAAACTGATCCCATTCACGATTGCACAAAAAAACCATAAAATACCTAAGAATAAGTCTAACCAAAGATGTAAAAGATCTGTATGATGAAAACTATAGAAAACTTATGAAGGATTTCGAAGAAGACACAAAGAAATGGAAAAACATTCCATGTTTATGGATTGGAAGAATAAATATTGTTAAAATGCCAATCCTACCCAAAGCAATCTACACATTCAATGCAATCCCAATCAAAATTGCACCAGCATTCTTCTCAAAGCTAGAACAAACTATCCTAAAATTCGTATGGAACCACAAAAGACCCCGAATAGCCAAAGTAATATTGAAGAAGAAAACCAAAACAGGAGGCATCACAATCCCAGACTTTAGCCTCTACTACAAAGCTGTCATCATCAAGGCAGTATGATATTGGCACAAAAACAACACATAGACCAATGGAAAAGAATAGAGAACCCAGAATTGGACCCACAAGTGTATGGCCAATTAATCTTTGACAAAGCAGGAAAGAG
>JAQQST010000123.1:0-25924 GCA_028646485.1 Cryptoprocta ferox | reverse complement strand
TATGGTTTATTTTTGAGAGAGAGAGCCAGAGAGAGACAGCCAAGGTCCAAACAAGGTTGGTTTGTGAACAGAGAGAAGTGCAGAATTTCAGCCTTATACCAGTGCACTTTTCAAATTCCATTCCTCTCAACCTTAGTAGAATAAACTGTTATGATTTCAAAGACATGTCTATCCTAATGATATTTCATCGGTGTGCCCTTAAAAGCTTACCAGGGTTAATAATTTCCTGTGGCACCAGTAAGGAAATTTAAAGTTCAAGGAGGCGGTTTCTTTTATTGTATTTTTTTCCCTCTTGACATTGTGGGAAGGAGGAGACAGAGGCTCCCTGTGGGGCTGAAGAGCCAGAAATGCAGGCAGTGCAGATAAGGGAGGAGGGGGAAGTGAAGGCAGAAAAGGTGTAGGGCCTGTGCTGCCAAGAGGCCTGGAGGCAGACACAGGCTCAGAGGGCAGAGAAAAGAGTTCAAGTCATCCTGAAACCTGTCAGCTCAGCCAGATGAGCAGATAACTGATTTTGGTTTTGTTTTGCGTTTTTGTTTGTTTGTTTGTTTTGATTTCCACTAGTGGAATTAGGCCATCTATGTCAGGCCAGAGAAGACAGGGAAGTTCCAGGAAACAGAGTTTTGCAGCTGCATAGAAGGTTCCTTAAAATCCCTATCCTGAGGTAGAGACAATCTGCTCTAAACATCACAGTTATTAATTCAGGGAAGGACTGAGGGAGAAGCCCTCACTTAGAGTAACCAGAGTGTATAGACAGAAACCGAGAGAGAGAGAGAGAGAGAGAGAGAGAGAGAGAGAGAGAGTTAGAGTTCCCTATATTAGGGATGCCTGTGTACAATACACCGCACTATTTTCCTGAATTGTTTTATTGACAATGATTGGAAGCTGGGCTCCCTGCCTCAGTTGGAAATACTGCCCCAGGTCAGACAGTCATTCCAAAGACAGCTGAATCAAGGCGGCAAAGGTCTGCCTAGCAGGAGCAAACTCTAGCATATGGAAACTCTTGGGCACAGACAGCATCCTGAGCTGGCGTCTGGATGATTTTCATGAGTGAGCCCCAGTCGCAGGCACACATGGAATCACTGCCACAACTATTTTCTAAACTACTCTTTGTGAAAGGGCTGTGATGGACACAGCTGAACTGATGTTTGCGATTCTTTGCCTATTGGAAAGAGCAGGTCTTCATGGCCCCATGGCCCATTTTGCCTGATAAACGGGAAACAGCTGGGATTTTCTGGCTTTATGGGCTTCTCTAAGGCACTTTCCCACTGGAGTAAGGACCTGATCAGGGCCTGTTGCTGAAGTGTTTTGAGGCTTGATAGCATCCCAGCCTTTGGGGGGAGGGGCAGTGTTGGGAGCTCTCTGAACTCACCGGTTGAGTGGAAATTCCTGGTGAGGGTACGGCAAGTTTGCACGGTCTCTTGCCCCCAGACAGCTACCCAAACATACCCTCTTGTACCTTTCATCTGCTTGGGCACAAAACCTCGGAGTGCTTTGCTGATTAGTGTCAGGAGCGGCCTGTCCCCCTGCCCTGTCTCCGAGGCATGATTGCACCTGGTAAGGGAAAAGATGAGTTGCTGGGAGCCGCAACAGCCTTGCTACATGACACAGTAACAGCAAGGAAAGGGCAGATGGGTGCACAGCTCGTGCCATGAAGCAAAACTGGTATCTCCTTCTACTATTGGCTCATATTGGGAATGGAACTGCTGTTATTGATTAGGCCTCACAATGTTTCAAATCAGACTAATATTTCCCACACAGATACCTCATGGGAAGAAGCATATTCCCACCTCGACAGAGAAGAATTTAGACAAAGCACTGCAGATGTTTGTCGAAAGGCTCTTGGAATGAGCCTCACAAACCCAAGACATACATAAGAAAGGGGGTTAAAAAACACAAGAGTTACTATTAACTCTGGCCCGGAGAAAGAGCCTAACTTAGAGATAAGAGACAAACAAAAGCCAGACATAAGTGACTGCACATCCCTTTGCTAATTGGTGCCACAAATACCTTCCCTTACTCTGATATCCGTTATGAGGATGGGTAAAAAGAGGTAAAACTTAAACTCAAAAAGAAAGGCCAGCACATCTAGGGCCCCTATGGTGCTTACACCTTCAACATCAAATCACAAGGTTGACACAAGCAACTTGCTAAGCAGTGCAAATACCTTCTTCCTTTTGTGAGCCAGACAGAATAACTCCTAGCCTAGTCTACGAGTGAATCTTAGCGCACTGATATAAACAAAGGTGTTTGCTTTCTGCTTCTCACTGAGAACATCCTGCTATCTGCTTAGTTGTAAGATTTACTACTGGTTTAAACAAATGTGTATGTTATCTGCTTTGCACCGAGAATATCCTGTTATCCTATTATTTGTAAAAAGTAACTACCTCACTGAAATTAGAGTAGTTCTGCCAAAATGTCTCTGTCAAACCTGTTTCTGTACACTTTAAAAAACATCTTATCACTGAGAATTATTTGTAGTAAAAATTCCACTTTTTTGATGTCGTCTTCACACTTGATCTGTAAATAAAGACACAAAAACTGACAGAGCACAGGTGCCTGCCTTGTGATCAGAAAGAAAGCCGAGGCTCTCTCACTCTCTTTCGCCGACACCGTTCATCCTCTCAGGGACCCCTGGACCTTCTGGAGCCAGACTCTGGCAGGGGAGTATGATTTGGCTGCAAAGGCACCAGAGGCACAGCCTGATCATAGGGGGGGGCAGGTTCCCCCCTTTTTTAGAGAACTCTAAGACTTTGCATACATCTTCTGAGCTCCAGTGGGGTGGGGCAGTACTGAGGATGGACCCGTTGAGAATGACTGTAGGGGGGGTCACTAGCCCCCATAGAATGCCTGGCCTTTAATGTGTTTTCTACTCATTCCCACACTTTAAGATCATAAGTTCCTTGTTCTGGGAACCAAGGGCAATTCTGTTGGATGGTTAGCCATAATGGAAGGAGAGCCTTACTTCTACTTGAGAGTAAAGTGTGTTCCGTCGCATTTATTATTATCAATACTTTTATCATTATCATCATCATCATCATCATTATGATTAAATTGTTATTACTGTTATTGATCATGTGAAGAATGACTGCTCGTATAATATGGGCTTACGGAATATAAAGCCAATGGCAAGTGGCAGGCACTTTTATGGGCTGAAGACACACAGATGACTGGCGGCCTAGATATTTTCAAGGTAACTTGTTTTTGCCTCCAGCCAAACATTAACATTAAGGCAATAAGGTGTTCCTGGAGATGCATTTTACTCTGGCAGCCTCAAGTATTTATCAAAGGGCTGTAGGTCACCTGCAAATTACATTTCAATCTTTTTTTGTTTATTTTTTAGAGAGATAGAAAGAGAGGGAGAGAGAGAGACAGAGAGATAGAGAGAGAGAGAGACAGAGAGAATGTGCACTGGCAAAGGGACAGGGAGAGAGAGGGACACACAGAATCTAAAGCAGGCTCCAGGCTATGAGCTCTCAGCACAGAGGCCCACATGGTGCAAAAACTCAGGAACTGTGTGATCATGACCTGACCCAAAGTTGGAGGCTTCCGGGACTCAGAAACCCAGGTAGAGTCCTCAGGAAATGCAGTTTTATTTGCCTTTTCCTGTTGCCTTTGTTCCCCATATCACTTTGTCATCCAGGGTGTGGTTGGGGTTCCAGGAACCAGAGTCCATAGGTGTCTGGAGATAAGGCTCCTGCATTTTACTTATCATTTACTGAGACATTTGTCCATCGATGGAAGCTCTATCAGTTTAGCCATTTGTTTTCTGTCCTGTGCTGTGTCCTTGGGTAGCCAGGGGGTGCCTGAGGAATGTCACACATATCCCTCCTGGGGGTAGGGGCAGGGAATGCTAGCTTGTGTTTGGCCCTAAGCTTGCCCTTTGCTCCCTCATCAAGCAGATGGATGCTTCCCTTTTACCCAGCCCATGTGTGTTTGTCTTTCAGAAAACAGTGAGCTTTCCAGGAGATTGTGCTGTTCTTATATTCCCAGGGTTATCCCATTCTCATCCAATGAAGATCTTTGGCTTTCTATGTATCCATTCCCATTCCCTTACTCTTTTTGTAAATAAGTCCCTGCTGTGGGGAATTCAAGGCCAGACCGAAGAGGAATGTCCCCTCATTTTAATTGGGGTGCCTCCCAAGGTATCCTGACGCTGGTAGAGTGTGGGCAAAAGACACCATGGGACCTGCCTTTTAGAAATATTTTGACACGGCAAACACCTAGGGCACTTGAAGGTTGCCAGCCTCAAGGTTGGTGTATAGGCAAAGCCACAGAATTGGGAGGAAGCATCCTCACTTGTGGGGAGAAGAGCAACAGAGCTAGTCACTCTCTTCTCAGTTTTATCCCAATGTCTGCTGAAATGAGGATCTTTGACCTGTCATGTGTCCATTCTGATCCCCTGCCTGTTTTTCTGAGGAGATCTGGTGTCATAGTGAGATGTGATAGGGCTTTCACTTACACAGCAAATGCCCAGGGATTGGTGGCCAGCTCCCACGCCATTCCTATGCTACCCTGGAGCGGTCAGTTTCTGATATCCCCCAAAGAAAGATTAACTACCTGTTCCTGAGATGGTGGGGTTTGGCAGTGTTGGGAGTAGGCACTGTGATCCTTACCCAGTTTGCCTCCCTCCCCCAGCTGCTTGAGATGACTTCCTTTGGAAAAGCAAAAGGTTCCTAGATGGGCATTTAGCTCCCAGAACTGGCCAGTGTATCATTGCCTATTCATGGACTACTTCCACAGAGCCTGATTCCGAACACATAAGCGTCGAAACTGATTACAGCAAAACCACTGGTGACTATATCCACTGTAGGTCAGGGGAAGAAATCCACTCAGTGCTAGCAGCTTCCCCTCCCTTTCTCAAGTCCCAAATGAAAAATTCCTGCAAAACTGGTTGCCAGCGTAGCCATTGGAGGTTTCCTTTGCCCCAGGCAAGATGTGATTCTGATACGCAAGACCGCCAGCTTGCGCCAAGAGTGTGCTGGTCACTTCATTCTCAGGTTTACCCCATGCTCACTACATGAGGAGAACTTTGGCACCGTTGTATCCAGTTCCATCATTTGGCCCTTTTTCAAACCAGGAATTGCCTGTGAAGCATTCCTGGCCAGCGTCCATGAGAGATCTCCTCAGCTTTTAACCGGACAGTCTCGTTGAGTTCATGTTACTCAGGTGTAGGTTAAGCAACAGGGCCCCTTGAGACTTGCCTTTCCTAACCACGTTGACAATGGGAGGCCTAAGGCATAGGAGTTTCTGCCCATAGGTCAAGTCCAAAGCAGCTGGGAGAGAGCTGGCCACCCTTGGGAGGCCAGAAGAACCTCAGCTCCTCATTTCACTCTCAGCTTTATGCTGTCCTCATCTGCAGTGAAGAACTTGGGCCACTGATGTCTCCATTCCCATGTCCTGGCACTTTTTCTACTTAGGCATTCGCTGTGGCGATTCAGGGCCAGAATGTCAGAGTAATGTCCTCTCATGTAAGGTGGGGAGTCAGGCACCGTCCTCCCAACTGAGACAAAAGTTGGGCAACATGGGCCCACCCACAGGGCTTGCCTTCCAGCCTTGCATTGACCACAAAAGACATAGGGCACTTGAAGGAGCCCAGAACAGAATATTTGCAGTAGGAAGGAACAGAGGAGTGCGATGGAGCCAGCCTCAATCCTGCAGCAAGGGGGGATGAAGTGAGGCACCACAATCCAAGTTCTAGCCCATATCTCTCTTAACATAAAGAACTCTGGCCCTCCGTATGTTCCCATCCCCTTGCGGAATTTCTAACGTCCCACTCAGGAGAAATAGGGTTGTCACTCACATAAAGAGCACTCACAGATTAATGGAGAGCTCCCCCTCACTGCCTGTGCTAGCCAAGACCCATCCGTTTCTCATATCCCAAAGGGAACATTGCTCTCTTGTTACTGAAACTGTGGTGCTTGACAGGCTGCAGGTGGCATGGTGATGTTTCCCCTGATGCTGTCCCTCGCCAGGCTCATGGAGCTGCCTTCCTTCTGAAAAGCAGAAGGCTCTCAGATGGGCAATTTTCTTCCAAGTCGTGGGTCGGTGCAGAAAGAGTCCAGTCAAGGACTCCTGCACCACAGCCTGGTTCCAAACACTTGAAGGTCACCAGGGAGACTGACCGTGAATCCCTGAATGAATGTTGCATCTACAATCGATGGAAAGGGCAGGACAGAAGGCAATGGCCAGGAGAATTCCTGGATCACAAAGTTCTGGATGAACACTTCTTGTAGGAGGGGCATGAGGTGCAGGCAATGGACGTTTCCTGTGGCCCCACACCATCGGTGTTTCTTACTCTTCAGGTTAGGCTGGTCACATTATGCTTTGCTTTCTCCTCTTCTCCTCTGCAAGCAAGAACTTTGGGCCTCTGTGGATCCATGCCCATTTTGGGTCTTGTTCTGAAACTAGGTTTCCTCTGGTAGGTATTGGGGCCACTTTTAAGGCCAACTCACTCTCAGTTTACCTGAAGACTTGACTTGGGTCAAGTTATTTGGACCGTGGAATACATGGGGCTGTGGGGCCTCTTACCACTCATGTTTGAGAACTATGTGTTCATGTGGAAACCTAGGGCATTTGAAAGTGCCCAGAATGGAATATTTGCATGTAGGCAGGCCCAGAGGAGTTGGGAGAAAACCAGTCCTGCCTCTGGAACAAGAAAACACGGAGCTATACACTACATTTTCAGTTGTATCCCAATCTCATTTGAATTTCCTCTGGAATGGGCTTCCAGGTAAAACCACTGGTGTACTTCCCTTTCCCAGTGCGCTGGTGCTTCTTATTCTGAAGCAGCTTCAAAGAGATTGTGCTAGTCACTTCATTCTCACCTTGAACCTACTCTCATTGGAAAGGAAGAAGGTTGGCTTTCCCTGTGTCCATTCTCATTCTCTTGCTGGTTTCTTTTCACTAAACATTTCTTTGTTTCTAGATGAGAGAGAGAGGGAAAGAGAGAGAGACAGAGAGACCGAGAGACAGAGAGAGACAGAGAGACAGAGATAGAGAGAGAGAGCAGGCGGTGGAGGGGCAGAGAGAGGGATACATAATCCAAAGCAGGCTCTGTGCTGACAGCAGAGAACGCGATGTGGGGCTTCAGCTTGCAAACCACGGGTTCATGACCTCAGCCATTATCGGATAGGTGACTGACCTAGCCACCCTAGAGCCCCATCCCTTTTCTCTTTATATTTCTTTTTAATTTTTCAATTTTTAAAATATGTATTTAATTTTGAGAAAGAAAGAGAGACCGAGTGCAAGCAAGGGAAGGGGTGAGAGAGAGGGAGACACAGAATCTGAAGCAGGCCCCAGTCTCTGAGCACAAAGACCGACATGGGACTCGAACTCATGAACTGCGAGATCGTGACCCGAGCCAAAACCAAGAGTCAGCCGCTTAACCGGCTGAGCCACGCAGGCGACCCCTTTGACTACTCCTTTTCAAAGTAGAATCTGCCATGTTTCTAGAATCTGCTCACGCCAGGGCCCATGGTTCAGAGCAATTCCCTCTGATTTTAACTAGGGATGCTGAATGAGTTCTCATGACAACAGAATAGGTTGGGCAATAGGAGCCCTGCAACTTGCCTCCCAGAGCTATACTGACAACATCAGATGTCGGTCAGTGCAAAGGACTCAGCACAGAATGTATGTGTGTTGCTAGGGCCAAAGGTGTTGGGAGGCAGCTGGCCTCACTTCTGGGCAAGGGCAAATGCAGCGAAACATTTCACTCTCAGCTTTATTCCATTCTCATCTACATTGAAATCTTGGCTGTCCATAGAGCCATGCCCATCCCATTGCCATTTGCTAACTTGGACTCGGCTTGGAGGCTGGGGGATGGGGGCAGTGAGGCTGTCAATCATACAGTGAGCTCCCAGGGATGGGTGGTGACTTCTCACTCTACTTCTGTGCTAACCAAGAGTCATTAGTTTCTGGCAATCCACAGGAGAGATTGCCCTGCTGTCAGAGAGCACTCAGTGCTTGGCCTAAGAGTCTGAAGAGCACATAATCCATGCATAATATGATGTATGTTCCCGGACCTAGGCGGTGCAGCAAGTGGCCATTCCAGACCTAAGGCGACACAGCAGTGGTTCCCAATGCTTGGGCAGCAGCCTGGAGCATGGAGCCACTACCCCTGAATCCCTGCTGCCTCTATCCCCTGATGGGAAGGGCAGGAAAAGGAGCCAAGGCCAGAAGTTGTCCCTCTCGGTCAGAAGGAAATATGCAGATCTCCACAGACTGGGCTTTCAGGAGGTTTCCCTTTAGAGGTTTCGTTTGCTCTGGACACACGTGTCTCCTCCTCCTTAGACAGGATCTTGCCAGCAAATTGTCATTCTAGACACTTCATTCTAATCTTTGTCCCATCCTCATCTATAATGAAGCACTTTGGCCTTCCCCATTCCCAGTTCCGTGAAAATCTGCTTTCTTTTCCAAAGTCCTTTCTCCCTGAGTGCCATTCAGAGCCCGTGTCCCTGAGAAATAGCCTTTCCTTGAAGTTGGGGAACCTAGTCAAGTTCTTATGTCTCTGGCATAGGTTGGGACAAGGGACCCCTCGTTGTTTGTCTTTCAGAACTATGCTCCCAATGGCAGGCAGAAGGCCCTTGAAGGTGCCCAGCAGTGTGTCCATGTATAGGCAATGCCAGGGCTTGGGAGGGAGCTGGCCTCACTTCTGGTGGAAGGAGAAACTAGGTTAGACATTTCATTCGCAGCTTTATCCTAATATCCTCTGCATTGTAGAACCTTGGCCTTACTTCTAGCCCCTGCCAATCATTTTCTGTTTTCATAACGAGGTCATGGGTCACAACCAGGAGGAACTGGTCAGTCAGTCACACAGCCAACATCCGGGATTTGGGATAAACTACCACTCTGGTCCTGTGCTACGTGAGAGGAATCAGTTACTTTATCCCAGAGAAGAGTGACCCTCCTGTCCAGGAGAGCCTGTTGCTTGACTGGCCCTGGCAATCTCTGTGATGGGGAGCCAGCTTGCCTTGCTCCCCCGGCTGAATGAAATGTCTTCACCTTCTAAGGCAGATGGATCGGACGTGCACAGTATTCTGCAGGACAATTCGGCCCCCCCAAAAGCCCTTACAAGCAAGACTGCACCATGACTTGGTTACAATACCTAAAGCACCAATGGGACCACTAACCTGCTACCACTGAATCACTGCACTTGCTATGTCCTGAGGGGTAGAGCATACAAAGGAGCCAAGGTCAGGAGCATCCCTTCTCTTTCTGACCGAAAAGTGCAGGCCTCTTACTACCTGAGCACCCAGGTGTAGGCAATGGAAGTTTCCCTTGGTCCCTGCCCACAGGTGTTTCTGATTAGAGAAAACCGTTAGCTTCTCAGGAGACTGTGCTAGGCACGTCCTTAGCTTCATCCTGCTTTCCTGTGTAAGAAAGCTCTTTGGCCCTCTAGCTCTTTCCATCCTTTTCCCCATACCCCCCCACCCCTTGTTTTTTTCAAAGGAGGATCTCTGTGGAGTCCGTTCAGAGTCAGGGTCTCAGAGCAATATCCTCCACTTTAATCTGTGGGCAGGTTATGTATGGATATGTACAGGCAGTCCCGGAGGGTTGGGGAGGGACTGGCCTTACACATGCAGCAAGGAGAAATGAGGTCGATATGTGTGTCCAGGATTATCCCATTCCCTTCTGTAATGGTGAACCTCAGTCCCCCTTGTGGCCATTCCCCCCAATTTGTATTTTCTGCGTCTTGGCTCATGTTTAGGGACGATTGGGCTTTCCCTCACTTCACACAAGCAGAGCCTACAGATTGGGGCTAACTCCCACTCTGGTCCCGTGCTATGTGAGAGTAAAGAGTAAGTTTATCCAATGGAAGGAGGGCCTTGTCGTGCCTGAGTGCTTGGTGCTAGGCCAGCTCTGGTAAGTGCAGTGCAGGGTAGCCATGCCTTCATTGTGTGTCAAACATGATTCCCATCGGCATACTATGCTTCAGGACCTGGTCAGCACAGAAAGGGCTCTTTCAAGAACTACTTCATCAGCTCCAGGTTCCACACACTTGATCAGCTGGGAGCAGGAACCCCTGTCTCTGAGGCAGATGCTGCATCCTTTTCCTGAGAGGAAGGACAGCAAACACCACCAAGTCTACTTTTCCCTCTGTTTCTGAAGGAAGGACACAGACCTCCTGCAGCATGTCACCCTCAGGTGTAGCCAGTGGAGAGTTCCTTTCCAACCAGCCCTCAGGTGTTCCTCACTCCCCAGACAGCCAGTCTGCCAAGAGATAGGATTAGCCACTTAAATCTTACATTGGCCCTTTCTCTCCTGTAATGAAGGACATTGTTCCTCCGGGTATGCCTTTGCTTTCTATTGGACTTTTTTCTCACCAGGTACTATCTGGGAGCCATTCAGAGCAAGAGCCTCAGATGAATGTCCTCTGTTTAAACTAGAAGATTCCAGAATCCATGGGGCTGTGTCAGGTATGCAGCCTGGCTGCAAACATTGCTGTGGAGTGCCCAGTCAGTTCCTGAGGCAATGGACAGCTCTGGGTGTCAGGCATCCCAGAGGAAAGCAGGCCCTTCTGTCGCCGGGGCTTGGTGCTTAGTCTGCTTGAGTAATTGCAGGGATGGGTGGCCAGCTTGCTTCCTTCCCCTGGCTGAAGGAGGTGCCATCATCCTGCAGAGGAGATGGTTCGTGCATGTGCACAATGCTCCAGGTCCTTGTCAGGACACAAAGGGACGTTGAAAGGAATACAGCACTAGGCTGGCCTGTAACCACTTAACCATCAGCCACAGCTGAATCCCTGCCACCATTCCCTACTAGTGGGTAAGAGTAAGAAACACACCCACAGGCAGGGCTTTCCCTCACTTTCTGAAGGAAGAATGCAGGCCCCTTGCTGACAGGGCCTCCCAGATGTAGCCTGTAGGGGCCTCCCTTCACCAAAGCCCACAGGTCTTGCTTCTTCCTGAGATAGCCAGCTTGCTAGGAGGTGGCACTAGTCACTCCATTCTCCACATCATCCCATTCTCAACCCTAATGAAGGACTCTGGGCCCCTGTGGATCCATGTTCACCCTTTTGCTCTATTTCCAAACTAGGTCCTCTCTGAGGTCCAGTGCATGCCATCTCTCAGTGGAATGTCCTTGGCATTTTGCTGGGGATCCTAGTCCAGTGCTTGTGACTGTGCGATAGGTTTGGCCACAGGGCCCATGGCAGGCTTGTGTCAATGCCATGGAGGCATTCAGAGGCCTAGGGCACTGGAAGGGCCCAGCAGAGAACGTTTGCACTTCAACTGGGCCACAGGGCTGGGAAGGGAGCTGGCCTCCTTTTCAGCTTTCTTAGGGACAGGAAAAGGGGTTTCCAGATCGATCCCATTGCCATTGGAGATATTGACCGTTGGCCCTCCTTATGGCCATTCCTGTCCCTTGGCTCTAGATCTAACTATGTCCCCGTTTAGACTTAGGAACCATGGTGCTGTCACTCACTCAGCCGGTGTCCAGGGATAGATTTTCACAGAAGCCTCTGCTTATGGCACATGGGCACCAAGCCAGGCAGCCCAGCCACTGCTAATGGCATCACTTGCAATTCCTCGGACTTAGGTTTACCTTCCAGCTGGGGCAGAAGGGCCGTTGGGAACTCAGGCATCAGTGCTGGCTGCAGGGCACGGCCACAAGGAGGTTTCTGGGTCAGGTGCCAAGTTACGAAGAGCTGTGTGTATTAGGCAGTGCCATGGCAGCCTCAGCAGCCCAGCAAAGCCACTGTGTGGTCTTGGTGAGGCAACCATGGCATGGCAACCATGGCATTGGCCTGTGCAGCGCTGTCCTCCACTCAAAAGGAGCAACAGTGACAGTTCTGGCTGGAGGACAAGGTTTACAAGTGCTGCAAGGAAAGTGGCAGAAGTCAGCGACTGGCCCTGAGGGTGGAATTCATGAGGGCAGCACCTGGCCTTGGCCTCCTTACCAAGTCACTTCTCCCAGCCCACGTTTGGAGGATTAACGGGCTCTCACACGAGTACCCTCCTTTGAAAGGGATATGCATGATGTGATGTGTTGACCAAAGCCAGGAATAATCTATAATGAGGATGAACTGAGTCAAGATGCTGGCCAGTGTGCCATATGCCTGGAAGACCTGCAGACGGAGGTCCTAGAGCAGGGTCGCCTTGCCTCTTCACATATCATTCAGGTTGCACTGGTTGAAAAGAAATAGATCTTGCCCTGAGCATCATTCCCAAACGTTAACCACTTCCCATTTTACAGTTATTCTTGTCTTCTCAAGATACACGAAAGCCTGAGAGGCTCTCAGGGCCTGTCCCTGTGGCAAAATAAACACAAACACAAAAATACTGGCCTCCTTGGCCACAAATCCGAGTCCTGAGAGACTCATGCAGAAGTCTTCCATCATACAGGGAAGACGCTCCTGCTGAACAGCTAGGGGCCCTGTGGCCAAACCTATGCCACAGTCGCAGGGAATGGACCAGAATCCCCAGTATGACTCTGAGGTATGACTCTAAGGGTATGACTCTAAGACACTCACAGGGAATGGAGCCCAGGGAGGGCTCAGAGTGAAAATAGAGCGAAGGGGGTGACCATGGCTGAGGGTGTGTGTGTAGAGTTCTGCATCAGGGATGAGAATGAGATCATGTGGAGAGTGAGGTGACTAGCACCCACCGTTTTCCCCAGCTTGCTGACTGACGGCTCAGGAACGAGAACCACCCGTGGGCTTGGGCAAATGGTGCCGTCTGTAAGTTCCACCTGAAAGCCCAGTCCTCAAGAAGCCTGTCCCGATTCTCCCTTCAGCATCAGAGGGCAAGACCTGGCTCTGGGCGTGTGACCCGCCCTTGCCATCAGTCCAGAGGGGCAGCAGTGATACAGCTGTAGCAGGGATGTGCTCCTGGCTGGTGGGCAAGGACTTGGGGCAGTATTCCATCCAAAGATACTTTCTGTGCTGACCAGGTCCTGGAGCATTCTGCCCACATGAAAACCTACTGTTCTTCCAAATGAAGGGGTCTCCATTAGTGAGGGGAGGGAGGCCAACTGGCTACCCATGCTTGTGCATACCCTAGCCAGCTAAGCAACAGCATGTGCCCTGGGATGGAAGGGCCAGATTTCCTCTGGGATATTAGACCCAGAGAGCCTTCAGTTTCCCCAGGAACTGACTGGGACCCTGGCACCATTCCTATAGCCATGGCCGTGTAAGTGATAGCCCTATGCCCCTGGAACGTGAACAAGAACCTAGCTAGAAAGGCAACAATAGGCATGGGGATGAGTATGAGCAGTGCCAAAGTTCTGCATCTCCAAAGGGAATGGCACCCATCTAGGCAAGAGATATCTTTCTTAATTAACTCTCGACCCAGACTGGAGGCTGGCTGCCTTTCTCAAACCTCAGCTTGCTTGCACACAAGCATTCTCCACTGGGTACCTGCAGATACCCAAGACCTGGGGATTTCCACAAATTCTGACACCCACTTCTCACAGCCTCTGTGGCCAAACCTCTTGCACACTCACCAGGATTGTACCCGACTCCTCACTTAATAAGAAAGGATATGTCTCTGAGACGCTGACTCCAGCAAGATTCCGGGGAGAACCTTGTTGCCAAAGAAGAGTAACTATTTCCTATTGCTATCATACCCTGCTAAGCAACCAGAGCTACGGGACAGAGGGTCAGCTGACCTCTGGGGCATCAGACTCTGAGAGCCCTCTATTGACTCAGGAAATGACTAGAAACTCGCCCCCAATCCTTGGAATTTGGTTGTGGAGAGGGCAGCCCCATGGTCTTGGGGGGTGACTGTGACCAAATGAGAAAAGCAGCCACGGGATAGGAAGTTGAGTCCGAGTTCTGCATTCCACTGGGCATGGGTCAAATGAGAGAAGGAGATAATCTCTGTCATCCCTTCATCTTCTCCCATGCAGGAGGCAGGATCCTCCCCTAAACACTGGCTTCAACCAACCACCCTCAAGCATTCTCCCTGGGTATCTTTACACACCCTAGGTGTGGGGCTGGCCACGTAGTCTCAAACGATCTTGAGGAGGACCCAAAGTAAAACCTGTGTCACCATCCAAAGGACACCGCCAAACTCCCAAGCTGAAAGAAGAGGATATGACTCTAAGACACTGGCTCTGGATAAACTCCATGCAGAAACTCTTTGGACAATAAAAGGCTATGTGGTGGCAACGGAGACACAGACTCTCAGAATTCTTCATCACACCTGAGATCTGGAGAATGTTGAGAAGGAAGTACCCAGCGCAGTCTCCTATGAAGCTGCTGGTATCTGGAAACAGAAATGCCCATGGGCTGAGGCAAAGGGAGCCCTCTGGAAGGGCACACCTGAAAGCCCTGTCAGCAAGAAACCTTGCTTCTTTCTTTCAGAGCCAGAGGTTTCTGGCTATATCTGTCCCTCCAACTTTCTGTAGCACTTGATGGAGGCAGCAGTGTTTGAGGTGCCGGTCGCCATTGGGTTCCACGGGCTCTTGTTCAGGAGTCCGGAACAGGGAATTCACTCCCTATTCCTGGAAAACACTCTTCATGTACTCACCACGACCTGACCCATACCGCCCTTGTGCAAACTGTGTGCTTCCCGGAATGAAGGCAACTCAATCATTCAGCTCAGCGAGGAAAGATGGCTCCCCTTTACCTCCCATAGCACAGCAAGCCAAGAAACTAGCACTAGGGACTAAAGGCCATCTGTCCTTCCTTAGCTCAGAGCCTGAGAACTCTCCCTGAGCACAGGAGCAGAGAGGGAGTATGATGCCTACCCAAGGGTGCCAGTTGAGTGAGTGATGGCTCCGTGGCTCCTAATGGGGGGAGGGGAGCCAGAAATTAAGCAAAGGGAAGGAAATGCATGCAAGGGAGGGGGGGGGCAGAGTTCGACATTTCCAGTGGGGATTGGGACCCACTTGGAAAGAAGATGTCTTCCTTCAGTGCCCCTTGGCCGAAAGGAGGCCAGCTCCCTGCCCAAATCTCTGGCCCAGCCTTCACACAAACATCCGTTTTGGGGCAACTACAAATCCTTGGGCCATTCAAGAGACACATGCTTCTGAAACTGAATGAATTAATGGAGCAGGAGCCTTGTGGGAAAACCTTTCCCATAGTCACAAGGACTGGGTCAGACTCCCGGGTGGAAGGCAGAGGATATGACTATGAGACACCTACTCTGCACGGAGTGTGGGAAGAACCTTGTTTCTAAAAAATGAACAAAGATGTGTGATGGTGATCAGGAGGGCCAGGGCTCCCCAGAGAGAGGAAGGGGAAGGGGCGCCAGGGTGGCCCAGTCGGTTGGGCGTCCGACTTGGGCTCAGGTCATGATCTCGCGGTCTGTGATTTCGAGCCCTGCATCAGGCTCTGGGCTGTCATCTCAGAACCTGGAACCTGCTTCAGATTCTGTGTCTCCCTCTCTCTCTGCCCCTCCCCCGCTCATGCTCTGTCTCTCTGTCTCTCAAAAATAACTAAACGTTAAAAAATAATTAAAAAAGAGATAGAGGGAGGGGATTTATATGGAGAAAGAAGTGCCCAGCACCTGCTCCCAGCAAACTGGCTCTGGGGAAAAAAAGAAGAAACACCTGAGGACTTATGGAAAAAAGGCCTCTAGGGTCTGCATCTGGGAGGCCTGTGGGAGACAGGCCTGCCTTCTTCCTTCAGAAGGACCCAGAGAGCCCCGAGACTTTGTCAGCTTTTCTTGTTTTCCCAGCACTGGATGGAGTGAGCAGCGATAGTGCTGTAGCCATGAGGTGCCCCCAGCTGTTGTTCCAAAGTGTGGAAAGGGGCATGGGGCCATCTTCCTCTGAAGGGCTCTTTCTGGGTTGACCAGCTTCTGGAGCCTGCTGCAGGTGTGAACAGTTTGCTTTTCCAAAGGAAGGCCCCTGCATCAGGCAGAGCAATGAGGCAAGCTCTCTCCCCTCCCTCCACCCCTTGCTTCAAACAGCCAAGCGACAAGCTCAGGGATTGGAGGGTTCTTCTCCTTTCGGATATCCCATGCTCACGGTGGTCCCTGAGCAAGGGACTGAATGGGCACCCAAAGTCCATCCCTTGGTGCCCTCTGCGCGGGTGGCAGCTCCATGGCTCCTAAGGGTGAACAAAGACTGAGTCAGAAAGACAGTCAGTGAACGGGACTGGCCGAAGCCAGGACCAAAGGGAGCTCGATATGTGCACCCAATGGGAATGTGACCATTGTGAAAAGGACTTGTTAAACTTCATTTCTCCGAGGCCCAGCAAGGAGGCCAGCTCCCCGCTAATGTGGCTGGCCCAGCCTCCACCCAAACAGTTCTCGGCCGGACCCCTTCAAATGGCCTCGGGCTCTGCATGTCCATGGAGTCCTGATACCAAAAGGCCAGTGTCCCTCTGGCTCAACCTGTCCCACAGACACAAGGGTTGGTCCACCTTGGACATTTGCAAGCCTGAGCTATTCTTCTGACAGGCAGAGTTGTATGGACCCCAAAGCGAACCTTGATGGTTAATAAAGAACACTCATGAAACTGGATAGCCCTAGGATCAGAGATCTTCGTTCGGGAAGAGAATTGCATGCTATTTAGAAAACACTGACCAGCACAATCGAGGAGCAAGCAGGCTTGGTCAGGAGTCAGAAAAATCTTTTGTGGGCTTCGGCTACAGGACCACTCCAAAGCATACCCCTCGGAGCCCTGTGAGCAAGAGAGCCTCTTTCTCCCTTAACCAGTAGAGGGAAGTTGGCTTTTGGTGTGTTTCTGCCCATCGTATCAGTAGATAGGGGCAACAGTGACTCTGGGGTCTGAAGAAGGCGCTTCCATGCGACGACCAAGAGGCGGGAAGGAGGCCTTAGTGCACCGTTTTTTCAAAAGGTGTTTTGTGCGCCGATCAGGTCATGCAGCAAACTGCACGTGCGCAGACTGACCGCTCTTCTGAATGAGGGTATCCCCGTCAAATCGGGGTGGGAGTCAATGTGGCTAGCCATTCCCTGGTTACTCCAGCCTGGGGACAAGAGTGCAAGCTGTCCTCTCACCGATCAGCATCTTAGAGCCCTGCATTGGCTCAGGAACTGCCTGCAAAGGCACCTCCAATCCATGGACACTGGTTGTGTATGGGAGAGCCCCATGGCCTTGGTGTGTGAACTGAGACCACGTTAGAAAAGCAGCAAAGGGTTCTAATGACGCCCAGTCCCGCCCAAGTTCTGCCTTCCAATGGATATGGGTCAAATCGGGGAAGGAGATGTCTAACTTCCCTACCGTCCTCCCACACATGAGGCAGTTGTGAGCCTCACCTCTGGCTGAGCCTACCTGCAAGTATTCTGCCTCGACACCTTCATACGCCATAGGTTTGGTGATGGTCACGTCATTCGGAAACCAGATTGAGAGCGGCCGATCGCAATACCTGTCTCACCATCACAGGGACTCCAGCAGGCTCACAAGCCGAAAGACGAGACTATTCCTCTAAGACAGTGCTTCTGAATATATTCCATTCACAACCTTATTCAAAAGCAAGGTAATGAATGGGTGCCCGTAGAGACACAGCTGGCCAGAGTCCTTCATGACACATGAGATGTGGGAAATGTTGAGATGGAAGTCCCCAGCACGAGCTCCTATCAATTGGTTGTATCTGGAGTAAGAAATGCCTGTAGGGTTGGGCCAAGGGAACCCCGTGAACCACTACACCGGGATCTCTGTCAGCAAGAAGTCTGCATTCTTTCCTCCGGAGCCAGAGATTGCTGGCTACGTCTCTCCCTCCCACATTTTCTAAGATCTGATGGCGCTATCGGGGTTGAACTGTAGCTACTAGGTTCTCCTGGCTGTTGCTCAGGAGTCTGGAACAAGGACTGTTTTTCCCTGGTCCTCAAAATAGCTTTGCCTGTGCCGACGCCACTGACCAATACCGCCCATGTGCAAACGCTCTGCTTCTCAGAATGAAGGCAACTCCATCATCCAGGTCAGTGAGGGAGACTACCTAGCCTTCCCCTTACAATCCCCGGAAGGCCAATCGCCAGGCACTCGGGACTAACGGCCTTCTTTCATTTGTTAGTGCAGAGCCCGATACTTCTCAATGAGCACAGGAGCAGAGTGGGAGTTTGCGGCCTACCGTGTGGTGCCAGATGAGTGAGTGATGGATCCAAGGCTTCCATGGGAGAAAAAAAACATTGTCAGAAATGCAGCAAGGTGAAGCAAATGGGCCCACGGAGGGCCAAAGTTAGATATTTTCCAGCAGGCATTGGGATCTACATGGAAAGAAGGTGTCTTCCTTCATTGGCGCTTGGCCCCCAAGGAGTCCAGGTCTCTGCCCAAAGTTATGGCCTGGCCTACACACAGACATCCTCTGCTGGGCACCTGCAAATTCCCTGGGCCTCAGAATAGCCACATACTTCTGAAACCCAAGGAATTAATGAAGAAGGAGCCCTGTGGCTCGGTCCTCTCTCCCAGCCAACGGGACTGGAAGAATCTCCCAGGGGGAAGGCAGAGGATATGACCATGAGGCACTGACTCTGAACAGATTGTTGGAAGAATGTTGTGTCCACAAAAGAGCAAAGATGTGTAAGGTGGATAAGGAAAGCCGGAGCTCCTCCGAGGTTGGAAGGGGAATTCTGTGGAGAAGGAAGGGCCCAGCACCAGCTCCTGGCAACCTGGCTCTGGGAAGTACAACCACCCGAAGGCTTAGGGGAAAGTGCCTGCTAGTGTCCGCCTCTGGGAGTCCTGAGAGCAGCAAAGCCTGTCTCCTTCCTTCACAAGGACCCAGAGAGCCCTGGACTTTGTCTGTTTTTCTTGCTTTTCCCATCATTGAATGGAGTGAGCAGTGACAGTGCTGTCACCTTCAGGTGCCTCCAGATCTTCCTCCAAAGTGTAGAAAGGGGCCCTGGGACCCTTTTCCTGGTATGGGCTCTTTCTGGGCTCCCGAGCATCTGGAGCCTCCTGCTCCAGTGTGAACTGTCTGCTTTTCGGAAGGAAGACCCCTCCATCAGGCAGAGCAGGGAGGCAAGCTGGCTCCCCTGCCCCCACCTCTTGCTCCAAACAGTCAAGCACCAAGCTCAGAGATAGGGCGACTTTTCTCCTTCAGGGTAGCCGATGCTCAGGGCTGTCACCAGACACGGGACTGAGTAGGTGGCTGACGCCCATGGCTTGGTGCCCGCTGAGTGAGTGCCAGCTCCATGCTTCGTAAGGGTGAACAAAGACTGAGTCAGAAAGACATTAAGGGAATGTGAATGGCTGCGGCCAAGACCTAAGTGTGCCATGTATCCATCCAGTGGGAATGTGATCAATGTGGATGGGCCACGTGAAACTTCATTTCCCCTAGGCCCTGCACGAAGGCCGGGTCACGCTGAATCCCTCTGGCCCAGCCTCCACACAAACAGATCTCGGCTGGACCCCTTTCCATGCCCTAAGTCTCTGGATGTCCATGGAGTCCTGAAACGAATATGCCGGCCCCTTTACCTCAACCTGCCCCACGGTTACAAGGGCTGGTCCACATTGGATATTTGCAAGCTGGATCTATGACTGTGCAAGCCTGAAACTATATGGACCCCAAGTCAAACCTTGATGGATAAAAAGCAATGTCATGAGACTCGATAAGTCCAGGGCAAGAGTTCGTCTTTAAGGATGGGAATTGGATAATGTTTAGAATAAACTGACTTGCACAATATAGGAGGAAGCTGGCTTGCTCAGAAATCAGAAGACCGTTTGTGGGATATGGCTACAGGAGTTGTCCAAAGGGAGCAACTTGGTGCCCTGTGAGCAAGAGACCTACACTCTCCCTTAAGAAGGAGAGGGACACGATGGTTTCTTGCATGCTCTGCCCACCAGAGCAGAACCTAGGGGCCCTAGTGCCCCTGAGCTATGAAGAATGTGCTTCCATGGGAAGATCAAGTGGTGGGAACAAGGCCTGGTTCAGGAAAGATTCAGAAGCGCACATACTTTTGGTGTGCTGGTCAGGTCATGGAGCATGCCGCACAGGCACGGTCTGTCTCTTCTTCTGCATGAGGGCATGTCCATCAGTTAGGGTCGGGGGTCCAAGTGGGTACCCATTCTCACGATACAGTAGCCTGCACTGAACTGAGGGCTCAAGGACACAATGTCTAGCTCCTTTCAGTGATATCAGACTCTGAGAGCCCTGCCTCCACTCAGGAATGTTCTGGAACCTACATGTCCATCCTTGGAACTTGCACGCTACAGGACAGCCCCAGTGTCTTGGTGTGTGAAGTTAGGTCAAGTTAGAAAAGCAGAAATGGGATCAGAATGACTATGTGGTGAGTGAAATTTCTGCATTCCAAAGGCCACTGGTCAAATCGAGGAACGGGATATCTATCTTCCCTCACCCTCTAAGCACACACGAAGCAGGATCAACCCCTACCTTCTGGCTGAGCCTACCCACAAGCATTTTGCCTGGGAACCTTCACACACCTTAGGTTTGGAGATGGTCACATAATTCTGAAACCAAATCGAGAGGGGCCCATTGCAATACCTATATCGTCACCACAAGCACACCACCGGACTCCGGTGCTGACAGAAGAGGATGTCAATCAAAGACCCTGGCTCTGATAAATTCCATGCAGTGCGTTTTTTCAAGAAAAAGGCAAATGGTGGACATTGAGACACGGATTGCACGAGTTCCTCCCCACACATGAGATGTGGAGAATTTTGAGAATAAGTACACAGCGCAGTCTCCTGCCAACCTGGCTGTATCCGAATAAGCAATGCCTTGGGCTTAGGCAAAGGGAGCCCTCTGAAGGAATGTGCCTGGGAGCCCGGCATTCTGATTTGAGGAGACGAGTTTTCTGGCTTTGTCTGACACTCCCATGGGTTCTAGCAGCTGAGGTCGGCCCCAGGTCTGAGCTCTAGGGATTCGGTTCTGCTGGCTCTCACTCAGAGTGTGGAACAAGGAAATCATTCCCTGTTCCTGGAAAGGGCTTCCCCTGTGCTGACCCTCTCCCTGTCCATACGGCTCACGTGCAAACTGTCTGCTTCTCAGAATGAAGGCAACACGGTCACCCAGGACAGTGTGGCAAGCTGGCTCCCCTTCCCCTTCCATACCACTGCAGGCCAATCACCAGTCTTTCAGGGAATACAGGCCATCTTTCCTGTGTTAGTTCAGAGCCTGAGAGCACTGACTGAGCACAGGAGCAGAGTGGGAGTTTGTGGCCTAGCTGGGGGAATTACCCGAGGTTCTGATAGCTCCATAGCTCCCGAGGGAGAAAAGAAAAAAAAATTGTCGGCAATGCAGCAAGGTGAAGGAAATGGGCACAAGGAGGGCCAAAGCTCAACACATCCAGTGGGAATTGGGATGAATCCACTTGGAAAGAAGGTGTCTTACTTCGTTTGCCCTTGGCCCAGAAGTAGGCCAGCTCCGTGCCCAAATCTGTCGCCCAAGCTACACACAAACCTTCTCTGCTTGGACCCTTCCATTGGGCTGGGTCTCTGAATGACCACATACTTCTGGAGCCCAGTGAAGTCCTAAAGATAGAGCCCTGTGGCCAAAATCTCTCCCACAGTCTCCAGGACTGAGTCGGATTCCCAGGTGGAAGGCAGAAGAGATGACCGTGAGACTCTGACTCTGAACGGATTGTGGGAAGAACCTTGTGTCTACAAGAGAGCAGAGATGTGTCAAGGTGGATAAGGAGGCTTAGAGCTCTTCAGAGATTGACAGGGGAATTCTGTGGAGAAGGAAGGACCCAACACCAGCTCCTGGCAACCTGGCTCTGGGAAGAAGAAAGACCAGAAGTCTTAGGCAACAATGCCATCTAGCGTCCGCACTCGGTAGTCCTGAAAGCCGCAAGCCTGTCTCCTACCTTCACAAGGACCTAGATAGCCCTGGACTTCATTGAATGGAGTGAACAGTGACAGTGCTCTAGCCTACTGGGAGCTCTAGCTCCCAGGTCTTCCTCCAAAGTGTGAAGAGGCGCCCCGGGGCCCTCTTTCTGTAAAGGGCTCTTTCTGTGCTGACCAGCTTCCTCCGGAGCCCCCTGCTCTGGCGTGAACTGTGTACTTTTCAGAAGGAAGGCCCCTCCATCAGGCAGAGCAGTGAGGCAAGCTGGCTCCCCTCCCCCACCCCTGATGGCAACAAAGAGTCAAGGACCAAGCTCAAGGGATGGGAGGGCTTTTCTCCTTTGGGTAGGTGATGCTCATGGCTGTCACTGAGCAGGGGCCCGAGTGGGTGGCCGACGCCCACGCCTTGGTCCCCACTGAGTGAGTGCCAGCTCCACAGCTCCTAAGGGTGAAGAAAGCCTGAGGCAGAATGACAGTAAGCGAACGGGAATGGCTCCAGCTTGGACCAAAGTGCATTCAATATTTGCATCCAATGGGAATGTGATCAATGTGGAAGGGACAGGCTCAACTTCATTTTCTCTAAGCATGGAGGCCAGGTCCCCCATAATCCATCTGGCCCAGCCTCCACACAAAAATAGTTCTCGGCTGGACCCCCTCGAAAGGCCCAGGGCTCTGGATGTCCATGGAGTCCTGAAACCAAAATGCCAGCGCCCCTTTGGCTCAACCTGTCCCACAAGTCCCAAGGGCTGGTCCACCTTGGACCTTTGCAAGCCGGTGCTATGACTCTGAGTGACTGAATTTGTGGGGATCACAAGAGAACCATGGTGGAGAACAAAGCCATGTCATGAAACTTGATACACAGAGGGCCAGAGGTCTTCATGAAGGATGAGATTTGGTTAATGATTAGAAGAGTCTGACCAGCACCATATATTAGCATGCTGGCTTGCTCGGGCATCAGAAGAACCCTTGGCCAGCTTGGCTAAAAGAGTACCTCAAAGGAAGCCTCTTGGAGCCCTGTGAACAGGAGACCCACATTATCCCTTAAGACATATAGGGAAGCTTTGGCTTCTGTTGTTCCTCTGCACATCGTGTCAGTAGACAGGGGCAGCAGTTATACTGAGTCACAAAGAATATGCTTCCTTGTGATGAACGAGGTTGGAACGAGGCTATGGGGCACCATTTATTCAGAAGGATTTCAGTGTGCTGATCAGTTCACAAAGCATGCTACACATTTCCAGTGTGTCTTTTCTTCCACATAAGGGTATCTCAGTCAACTAGGGTCCGGGATTCATGTGGCTACCCATTGCCACGATACTGTGGCCCGCTATGCACCGAGGGCTCAGGGACAGGCGTGCTAGCTGTCCTCTCAGGTATCCGGCTCTGAGAGCTCTGTATCGACTCAAGAAAGGCCTGGAAGCTCAAGTCCAAACCTGGGCCCTTGGTTGGTATGGGACAGGCCCTTGGTCTTGGTGTGTGAACTGAGAACAAGTTAGAAAGGCAGCAATGGGATCAGAGTCACTACGAGGTGAGTCATGGTCCTGCATTACAAATGGGCATTCGTCAAATCTAGGAAAGAGATATCTGCCTTCCCTTTCTCTTGTCCCACATGGGAGGCAGAAACTGGCCCCTGACCCTTAACCCCTAACCCCTGACCCTTAACCCTCTGGTGGCTCAGCCTACCCACACGCATTCTCCCTGGGCACCTTCAAATAAATACCCTAGGGTTTTGGTTGGCCACACATTTCTGATAGCAAATTGAGAGGGGCCCAAGCCAAACCTATATCACCATAACATGGACACTGGGGGACTCCAACTTGAAGGATGACAGTATATACCTCAGACACTGGGCATAAACAGAACCCTCATTTTTCTGCAACAAAAGAGCCAAGGTGTGTAAATGGAGACAAGGAGTGCCAGTCTTCTTCATCAGAACGGACCTGTGGAGAGTGTTGAGATTGAAATAACCATCACAGTCTCCTACGAACCTGGTTGTATCAGGGATAAGAAATGCCTACGGGCTTAGGCAGAGGGAACCCTCTGAAGGACTACACACAGAAGCCTTCTCCCCAAGAAGCCTGCAGGCTTTCTTCAGGAGCCAGAGACTTCTGGCTTCGTCTGTCCCTTCCAGTATTTCTGTCAGTTGTCGGAGACAGCAGGGTTTGAGCTGTAACTTTTTGGGTTCTGCTGGCTTTTTCTCAGGAGTCTGGAACAAGGACTTCATTCCCTATTCTTGGAACGGATGTTTCCCGTGCTGACCCACTCCTGGTACATACTGCCCATGTGCCAACTGTCTGCTTCTCAGAATGAAGGCAACTCAATCAAGCAGGTGAGTGAAAAAAGGTCACTCCCCTTCACCTTCCATACCAGGCCAAGCACCAGCCACTCAGAGGCCATCGTTCCTTTGGTATAGCAGAGCCTGAAAGCTCTCACTGAGCACGGGACGCGAGGGGGAGTTTGTGGCCTCCCCCAGGGTGCCAGCTGAGTCAGTGACAGTTCTGTGGCCCCTATGTGTGAACACGAACGTATTTCAAAACACAGCCATGGGAATAAAATGACTAGGAGGTGGACCAAAGCTCGACATTGCTATCTTCGTATATGTGCTGCCAAAGCAAGCACAAAAGCTCAACGTTCCAAATGGGAATTGGATCAATCTGGAATGGAGACGTCTCACTTGATTTCTTCGCAGCCCATAAAGGAGGCCCGCTCTCTCCTGCAACCTCTGGCCCAGCACCCATCCATACTGGGCATTCTCCACTGGGCATCTTCCAATGACCCAGGCCTCTTGATGTCCATATACTTCTGAAACCAGACGACAGGGTGGTCCTGTTACAAAACCCATTGCACACTCACAAGGACTTCACCAGACTCTCGACTGGAAAGCAGAGGATGTTCCTCTGACTCACATGGAATGAACCGCAGGGAGAGACTCCTTTCAAGATAGAACAAAGGGGTTCACAAGGATAGTCGGCGATCCTGAGTTCTTCATTAGAGATGGGAAAGGGAGCCTGCAGTGAATGAAGTGCTAGCACAATCTTTCAGCCAGTCGGCTGTCTCAGGAATTAGAAACAGCCATGGGCTTTGCTAAAGGGACCTCTCTCCAGGCCACAGCTGAAGCACTGTCATCATGAGGCCTCCATTATTTCTTCCAATAGAGAGTGAAAGCCCTGGCTTTGGATGTCCTTCCTGCCATCCCATGGGCAGCTAGGGGCAGCAGAGATGTAGCAGCGAACATGAGGAAGTGCACTTTCTGCATCATTTGCATGGTTTCTCATACACTCCGAAAGACGTTTCCCCACAGTGTTGTCTCCCATAGTTGAATATATGGCGCTTTCGGCACAAGCCCCTTGTTGCTTTTCAAACAGCTCGATGTTAGTAAAAACCAGATAATCGTTGAAAGATTATTTGCCAACAGTGTTGTTTCATAAAGTTCCATCAATGGCACTTTCCTTGTATGACCTGCAGAGGATTTCAAACTGTTCTAACTTTGTGAACGGAGAGGTCAGTTGAAAGATGGTTACACTGTTATTTTATCTCAGAGTATGGTATGGAGCAGGTGGTACTTTCAGCATAGGCCCCCGAGGGTTTTAACTATTAACACTTCTTTCAGTTAGTGAAACCAGATACTACTTTCAACAATGTTCCACCACACCGTTGTTTGAAATGGTGTAGTAAATGACCGTTTCCGATGTGTGGGTCATGGTTTGTCAAACACTTCTAAGAAGTTAGTGAAACATGATGTTAGATGAAGGAAGCTTTATGCACACTGTTGTTTCTTAGAGTTCAGTAAATGGCACTTTCCCGGGATGACCTGCATAGAATTGCAAACTGCTCTAACTCTGTGAGTCGAGAGGTTAGTTTAAAGATGGTTTCCCTACTCTTTTATCTCAGAGTGTGGAGTGTGTGGTACTTTCTGCCTAGGCTTTCTAGGGTTTTAATTTTTCACACTTCTTTCAGCTAGTGAAACCAGATATTCCTTGATACAAGGTTCCACCACACTTTTGTTTTAATGGGTGGAGTACATCACTCCCTCGTTGTAGCAGGTCAGAGCATTTCAAACACTTTTAACATGGTAAAGGAAGATATTAGTTGAAGACAGTAGGTTCAGTGTTGTTTGAGAGAGTTCAGTAAATGCCACTCTGACAAGCAAAGAATTTCAAACTGTTCTAACTCTGTGAATCGAGATTTTAGTTAAAAGATGTTCTCAGTGTTCTTTTATCTCAGAGTGGTGAGATTAAGAGTAAAAGCCTGCGGGGCTCATGCAGAAAGTACCATAGGCTCT
>JAQQST010000122.1:0-26770 GCA_028646485.1 Cryptoprocta ferox | reverse complement strand
AAAGCTAGCGCCCTGGGTATTGAGGAATTCGCTCCACCCTCACATCAGCCCTGTGCGGTGGATCCCACCTTTACCCCATTTGTCAGAGGAGGAAACCGAGGTCACAGCATGGGTGGTGCCCGGATTGGTACCCAGGCCACCTGGCTGCAGACTCAGGTTCTAAATAACCACAGCACGCCTCCTCTGGAGAAGAGCTTGGTGGAGAAAGTGGAGGAGAGGGAAGCTAGGCCTCCGGAGGCCCAGGCAAATACCTTCCGAGCCTCCACTTCTCTGTGCTGGGGCCATGTGGCCCTGCTTGCACACACTCCAGTGACGGGAGGCTCACCATCTTACAAAGGCTCTCACCCCATCTTCGGGCACTTTCAAGTTGCAGAACCTCCTCTCATTGAGCCCCCCTGCCAACCCACCTTCTCAAGGCAAGGACAGATCTTTCCCCTCTGCCCCTGAGCAGCCTGCAAAGAGGCAGACCCATGACGGGCCCCACTCCGTGCCTAGCCTGGGCTGGGAGTGGGGATACAGAGGAAGGGGTAGACTTGCTGTCATCAGCCCCTGGGCTGGCTCTCCGGATCTGGGGCCTCTGGCCTCTCCTAGAAGCAGCCCCGCTGGCTGGGCCTTGAACGTCCTGGGGACCTTGGGACAGACTGTGTCACAGACACGAGAAAATGCTCCCCAGCCAGGTGTTGAGGGCTGACTTGCTTGTCCGAGGCTAAGGGCCTGGTCCTGAGGGCCCTGGGCTGGCCAGAGGCTGCCCCACGCCTTGCTAACAACTCCTGATGCGCCTGCCCAAAGGGGGAGCTTCTTGATGGTGGAGGATGTCCCACTGTACTTTCCTAGATCCTGGGCCCAGGGACTGGGCCGCCTCAGGGGAGGCCTCCCCCTGTGCCTGTGCCTGTCCCTGTCCCAGAGCAGATCTGCCGTCCTCTGCTTTATATATCCTGGCTCCTTACATTTGGAGGCAGGGATCAGCTGATAAAAATCTTACCACATAAAAGGTCCAGAAACCACTTCGGTGGAAGATCCATTTGCATGAGGCAGGGCTGTGCAGAGCCAGGGCCACCCAGCACAGTCAATACCAGCCACTGCCTCGAGGAGGGTGGCATCAGTGCCCTTCCCCCTCCGTGGCTCTGGCCTGGCTCCCCATCTACATACAGCTGAGTACCCCTGGCCTTCCTCATGGGGTCGGACTCAAGGTCCAAATGCAAAACATTCCCCATTCTGAACTTTTCCTCCAACAATCTTTGTTCACCCCTTCGGTCATCGGCCACCAATCACTCGCCCAGTGAGTACACCCAGATGACAAAACCATCCACGGAGGGAAAGGAACATTAGGGGACGCTCCAGAACAGCCTGGGGGCCTGGCCCGCCTAGACACAGCATCTGACAGGGCACATCACAGCAGGGTCTTGGTGGCATGATGGGGAAGGGGAGGTTTTCATATTAGCAGGGCCACGTTTGGGCCTCAGCCTTGCCCTTGGAGAGGTGTGTGCTTCAGAAAGTTGTTGAGCGCTGGGTCAGTTTCGTCGTCTGTAAAATGGGGTTGGTACCTGTCTGGAAAGCGCTCTGTGGAGATCAGGTCCCAGACAGCACCCCTCTGGTTTCCTTCTCTCTTTGCCCCTCCCATGCTCATGCTCTTTTTCCCTCTTTCTCTCTGTCTCAAAAATAAACATTAAAAAATTAAAAAAGTAACAGCAGTCCAAATAGAGCAAAGATCATGATGGCGGTTTTTAGAAGCCTCTTACTAGAGAGGCTTTAATCGACTTTAAAAGTCCTCAGCTTGGACATCCTATCATGTGAAATTTAGCGCACTAACTCAGAGATGCTTGTGCCCAGCATGGCCCGCCAAGTGCAGTCACAGGCCACACGCCCTAGGCGACCTCCGTGTGTGCCCATCTCGCTCTACCTCCAGGCCCGTCCGGAGGCATGGAGAGTCAGCATCGGGCACGCTCCGGAGCAAGCGCTCAGAACGCAGCAAGCAGACTGCTAATCAGCAGGGCTGCAGGGGGACCAGGCTGGTCCAGCGGTGGTGTTCCCACCAGATCCCTGCACATGCTGTCCCCTCCCCCACATGAAAGGGGATGAACAGCCAGGAAGCAGGTGTCCTTGCAGGGGAGGGGAGGGGGGTGCACAGATGGGTCCGCACACAGACCTGACTCTGACAGGAGAATGGAGAGGATTCTCGCTGCTCTGCCGACCCGGGCCGCGACTGACCACCGAATCCTATCCCTGGAATACGGACCTGCTCTCCTTCTTCAGTGAGCCTTTCGGGAAAGGAGGTTCCACGCGCCCAAAAGGACTTCCTTGAGCTTTCAGAGCGGCCAAGTGATTCCCAGTGCTTGCTTGCAGCAGAATTTGGTCTAATGCCCCCTCGTGAAGTCTCCAGAGGAGGCTGTTAACTCAGCCACAGCTGCCTTGACCGCCAAATTTTACTGAAAATTACCTAAGGAATCTGTCTGCTCAGACTGGTTTTGACCAGGGCCCCACACTCCCCAGATGCCCCAAGGGTGCCCTGGGACTCCATTCCAGTTTCTCAGATAACACGACCACCTGATGGCTTGTCCCCATCACCTCCTCTGCTGGCCCCAACCCCTTCTCTGGACTTCCCAGGCCGAGTCCTCACCCTCTTTCGAGCGACGGCCCAAGGCACACACTCAGGCCCCGGGCTGCACACGGAGGCTCCTGTGGCCTGACCGCCTTCGGAAGCCCCCACAAATCATGGGTAGCAGCAGGCTCCCCTGGTCTCTGCCCCCACTGCGTCCAGTGAGCCCTGGGCGCACTGCTTGTCTTTCACGTAGAGCTGGACTCGATATTTATCTCTAATAATTTTCACTACATGAGCTTTTGCCCAGCAGGTAGGGGTGTCAAAACCACTTACGGTCTTCATTCCATCACATTATCGGCCTTCTCAGTTCTGGGTCAAGTGCAAATTTGGTAATGAGATTCCTTGGTCTCTGGATCTCCCAGGAGCGGCCCCCGGGGCCAGGAGGGGTGGGATCTGGTGGCTCATCCGGCCTAGCCTGGCCACCTCCAGAGCCACACAAGGCTCAGTCCCAGTCTTCCCACAGTTGCGTGACCGACCTGACAGCCTGGCTGACGCCCTGGGAAAGCTGCCCGCAGGGGGTGTCCTCCGGGTCCTCAGTGCTCAAATGGGCCCTGTGGTCTTCTGCTCTGTGCTAGGCCCTGGTGCTGCAGAAGGAACCACACATACAGGCACCCCTCCGTCAGGGAGCCAGGCCAAGGTGGGGGGACAGAACCCGAACCAGGGACAGAACCCAAAGGGACACACTGGGAGGCGTATCAGAGGTAAGCGCCACAGAGGGAAGCAAAGCGCTCAGAGGTGACAGATGCCCAGGAGAGGCCACCTCCTGAGAGGCATCATCTGGGTAAAGAGCTGCTGAAGGCCAAGGAGCCCTACCCCACCCCCAGGGCAGCAGCCCCTCCCTCCTTCCCTGTCCTCAACCACATCCAGCCAACCTGCTGTGTGTTCACAAGCAAGTTCCTTAACCTCTCTGTGCGCAGTTGTCTGTTTATAAAAGTGAGGCATAAACGAGACGGTGTGTAAACTACCTACCACCTTGCTGGTGCACACGGGGTTCGTGGGATCCGGTGCTGGATCATCTAATAAGGACAAGAATGACAATGCCGCCTTCGTGTAGGGGTACGCGACACTGTGGCTGGGGACTCGGGACCAGCATCTCCAGGAGTATGGTCTCTTATGATATCCATAGATAAGCTGTCCATGCGGAGCTTCACCCCTGAGTGTATAAGACAGACAGCACCTTCCGGCAAGGACACCCCCACCTGTTTCTCAGACCTTACTAAGAAAGCCCCCACATGGCAGTCTCCTGTGTGGGGTGACTCTGTCCCGCTCCGCCTCCTGTAGCCCCCAACGGAGCAAGCACCTTAACCTTGCCTCCCAACACAGGCCAGCACTCGCTGATTTCTCTCTAACCTGCCCTGCTCCCAGCCCAGTGGGACCCAGGAAAAGTCAGAGACCCGGCACATGTTCCTTATCTGTGCCTGCCTGAGACCGCCAGGTCCTGGTCTCCATGCCACCCACATGGTCTGAGAAGGCTGGGGACCCTGGAAGGGGGTTGGAGGGGGGTGGGAATGTACTGGGGTTGTGAAGTTCTCAGAACAAGCACAGCCCCTTAAAGGGGTCAAAAGCCTAGAACCCCGGGAGCAAAGAATGGTACGGCCACTTTGGAAGGGGGCTTGGCAGTTTCTTATAAAACTAAAACTATTCTTACCATACAATCCAGCGATCAGGCTTCTTGGTATTTACGCGAAGGAGCTGAAAACTTACATCCCAACAAAAACCTGCCCAGGATGTTTACAGCAGTTTTATTCATTGTTGCCAAAGCTTGGAAGCAGTGAGATGTCCTTCAGTGGGGGAGGGATACACAGACTGTGGTCTGTCCAGACAAGGGACTGTGATTCCTCACTAAAAAGAAACAAGGCACCAAGCCACAAGAAGCCAGGCGGGACCTTAAATACATACCATGAGGGAAAGAAGCCTGTCTGAAAAGGCTACACGCCAAAGTAGCCCAACTGTCCAAATACTCTGGAAAAGGTAGGAAGACGGTGGTTTCCAGGGTCAAGGGGAGGCAGGGATGAATGGGGGAAGCACAGGGGGGTTCAAGGCAGTAAAAGCACTCTGTGTGACACCGTCGTGGTGGGTCCATGTCCTCACACGTGCCCAGCCCCACCGAGTGCAGAACGTAAGAGTTGACCACGCAAGCTGTCCATGGACTTCAGTCACTGATAAGGCAGCACCACCAGCTCATCACCTGTGAGGCCCGCCACGCCTCTGCAAGAGGTCACGGGCAGGGGACACTGGAGGGGCAGGTGCTAGCGACACCCTGTAGGGACTGCTCTGTCTACTTGTAAACCCAAAACGTTCTCAAAACCTAAAGCCCTTTAAAAAAAAATCTAGCACCCAGAGAAGATGACAGAGAAAGGGGACCCCCTGGAATGCCCTGCCTCTCCCCTCGCCCTGCCTGCACACAGTAGTGGCACCAACCCCCCACCCAGCTCCTTGAGCCAGACTCACAGGGGGCCTTCCGTGATTCCAGACAGCACACACCGCCCCCCCCCAGCCCATCTGTGAGACTTGTGGGCTTTGCCTCCCAACACCCCCAAATCCGGGCTTCTGTCCAACATCCCCGCCCACCTCCCGAGCCCAAGCCCCCTCATCTCTGTCCTGGGTCACTGCTACAGCCCCCATTTTGTGACGCTGTGGTCAATTTCCCACTGCGCCCAAGGAGGTCTTCTACCTCCTCAGACCTTGTTCCACTGCAACCAGGGCAAGACCCCAACCGCCCGGGCCCTGCCCACCTCTCCCCTTCACTCCACCACCCTCCACCATGCAGGCACCGGCACGTGGTATCTTCCACTAGACAGGACCCAGCACACAGTGGGTGCTCAATAAATGCTGCTGACCGTACTACGGAATAAATAGCCCTGCAACAGGCTGGGTAGATGTATCATCCGCATTCTGTACACGGCAGGTCACAGAAGCATCGCTGGTCCCTCTGGGGCTGGAGGCCTGCTGATGAATGGCCTCTTTAAGCCACAACTGTTTACAAGCATTTATTCTTAACTTGATGATCGCAGAAGACCCGTGAGGCTGGACCGCGGCCATTCAGAAGTCACCTCTTAGGAAGTGTCTCTTCTGGGCCAGAGCCCCACCCGCCCCATCTCTGCTGCACCCCTCCTGTGGGAAGGCTCCCTGGCTCACCCCCACCTGCTGCCATCCTCCCGTTACTGACAGAGGGGCCGGAGTCACCAGCGTCCAGCCGAGCCCACCCAGGAGACGGTCAGCTGGGCTCGGCTGCCGTGGCGCCAGCAAGGAGGAGTTTCTGAAGATGCAGTTACTAATGACTTTATTTATGTACCAATATTCAGTACTCCTTGCAATTAAGCAGCTCTGCTTTCAAAATACGACAAATTAGAACAGTCGTGCTGGCACGGAGACTTCAGCAAGGAACTCATGGCGTTCTAGAAAAAGTGACCCCCTGCCAGCAGCAAATCCAGGTGAGAGGGCTCAGGAAAGAGAGTGGGGAGGAAAGGGGAGGGAGAGGGAGGAAGAGGGCAGAGGAGAAGGAAGACTCAGCCCTCCACCACGGAGCCTTCATTTGTAGGAGGTAGTTAACCACGTTCTCTGGCCTGACATTTCCTGCTACTTGGAAGCCAGCCAGAAAGGTGTGAGCTGCCTAATTCCCTGGCTGACATTTTGCAGGAAGCCAGAGGAGGGGCGCCTGTTCGGTGCTGCGGAAACCCGGATCAACACGGGTCGGTGTGTAAAGCTTGCCGTTAATCACCCTAGGCTCCTGGCCCCACGACCCGCTCACTGATTTATACCCAGTAGGGGTCAAGACTTTCTGACGTGTCCCTGAGTGACCAGAGTTGGTCCAAATAGGCACATCCAGGGGTGCCTGGGCGGCGCAGCAGGTTACGCGTCTGACTCTTGATTTTGGCTCAGGTCACAATCTCACGGTTTGGGAGTTCGAGCCCCGTGTCAGGCCCTGCGCTGATAGTGCTCTCTTCCTCTGCGCCTCCCCCACTCTCTCTCTCTCAAAAATAAAATAAACAAGCATTCAAAATAGGCACATCTGGCAAAAGGGGCCAAAAGCTCAAGTTCCTAAAGATTGCTCCAGTCCTGGTGTCCCAAGCGGACTGAGAACCAGTGTCCCTCAGGGGCAACTGCGTCTAACTTCGCCTGCCTGACCCACAGCCACCTCCTTCCTGATGTCCAGCTCGGGTCCCTCTTCTGTGCCAGGCATAGAGACCAAGACGGCCCAGAGGCCAACTCTGATCTTGACCCTGACCCGAAGTTCCTCCAGGTGTGTGCCATGGGCATAGAAACAGACAGCCATTCTGCCAGGTGACCCTGGGGACAAGGCCCAATGGGGAGGCTTCCTGGAAGAGGCGGCTCAAGGCTGAGGGGAGGTGAAGTCTGCACTGAGCCAGCAGGTGGCAACAGGAAAACCACCTGGTGGGTGCAAAGACTCTGCAGAGTGGCAGGCCCTGGTCCCCGGGAGCAGCTGCTGAGAGCAGCGGGGCACCCCAAGACCCCGACACCTGTCGCCCCTCACTTCCGGTGCTCTCTGCTCAAGGTCACCCACCAGAGCCCCTCTGCAACCAGGTTGCCTGAGACCGCACCCCTTCACTCTCCACCTCCTTGCCCTGCTTAATGTTTCTGTCCAGTGACCGCCTCTGCTGGATGTTCTAATGCACCCTGACCTGCCTATCTCTCCAGTGCCGGTCCCCGCACTAGAATGTAAGTTCCCCAGGACAGGTGGGACCAAGGCAACAGGGTAGAGCCTGGCACCCAGTCAGAACTCCCCCCCCCCCAAAACACAGGCTGCATGCACAGTAAGGAAAGAACGGAAAATCCATCTGCAGCCCATGGGGGCAAACCGCAAAGCCCCCGGCGGGACCTGAGGGAAGCGGGTGGCCGAGTGAGCTGTGCCGTCGAGGCGTGGCGCCGGCCACCCTATGGCCAGAGCTCCGCATGAGCAGGGGAGGGGGCAGTGCTCAGTGTTCAAGAGAAGCTGGAAATCTCAGGCTTCGTGTGAGATCTCCTGATCTGTAAATGCTGGCAATGAATTCAGGTTTTAAAAATACAGCTCTGTCATCTGGGCGTATTCCAGGGGGCCGGGTTTGCCAGCTTGGAGGAACAGAACTCGGGAGAGGTTTTCTGAGCAGAAGGGATGTCCCCGCTTTGCACACGGAACCATCAGCCTGCCCAGGTATAGTGGACGCTGTGAGGGCCACCAGGGTCCGCACCTGCTGGGGGGGGTGCTGGCTGGGGCATCTCACCCGAGTCCCCTTCTGCAAGCTGCTCCCGGCCAAGGTTAGGACTCCCTTCCCTAGGGCAACCACATCCAGTGTCTGGTCCACGTAGAGACACAAGGGCCAGTCTCCTTGCCTCACTGAGCGACGTCTCTGCAGGGTCCTCCCAGCTCCGGAGCTGTCTCGGGCACTGGTGGAGGAAGCCCTCCGCTGGGATTGTGTCCTGGCCCAACATGGCCCCGCCGTCCCAGCCCCCTGTAAACCCTGCACGGGGCAACACGTGATGGCGCTTCTGTCCCCTGGACTCCTGGGGCAGAGTCGGGGTGAGGGCGAGAGGCCAGGGACGTGGGGCCCCACACGAGCTCCCAGGGCCAAAACCTCATCCCAAAGGTCCGAGGTGACCCTCCCCAGGGCAACATCCTGTGAATTCACGGCCGGCAGCTCGTTTCCCTTGGTGATTTGCGGAGCCCCGGGACTGCAAGCCTTTAGGGGGGACCCTGCTCATTCCGGGCAGGCCAGCTGGGAGCTCATATATGAAGGGCCCTGAGCGGGGGCTTTAAGGGTGTGAACACATCTGCCACGCTGTTTCCGGGGCAAATTCCATCAATCAGAGCATCTTACACCCGGGCGAGCGAGCAGCTCCTGTGAGCGCCTAAAGCCAGTTTTGCAGGCGCTGCTGTGAACACAGGTGACAGGCCTTGAGGGTGTTTGCCTGGGGCCTTAAAACCAGGTCTGGTCGGGCCAGCCACTTGGTGTGTGCGTGTCAAGGGCAATGGGCACCCACACCTGACCCCCATCCCCTCGGGGGCCCAGGGTCACACGAGGCAGTGGTAATAGTAGCAGTAATGACGACGACCAGCGTGTGCTGACCCATCCTCTACGCCGGGCTCTCTGTGCTCACACATGCCTACACCCTCAACTATCTTCGGAAGCACAGCCATTGTCCCATTTTACAGATGAGGAAACAGAGGCACCGGTTTCCTCATCTGAGGTAAGTGGTAACTAAGTAAGACGTAAGTGTGCCAAGGTCACACTGTTGGCCTTGGGCTGCAGGGAACAGGCTGTCCTGGAAAACCTCTAAGTCACGGTCCCAGTGGCAAATTCCAGCGTGCCCACCTGGGGGACCCGCCCAGGGGGGCCTTACGTGAGCAGGTGGGAGCAGGCCTCCTGAGCCCCTGCAGGGCCCCGGGCCCTCCTGACACTCGGGTGCTGGATCATGGCGATGCCTCGCTCCGCGTCCCGTAGGATCCTGGCCGGGTGCACGTCCGACTTGCCACTAACCTTGAGAACACAGAATGGAGGGGACACGGGAACGGTGAGATGCCCCGGACGGGTTCTGGCAGCAGGGGTCCTGTCAACGAGGGGGGCTCTCAGGGGAAGCCAGGCAGGGTGGCGGCTCTGCCTGACCCAGGGGGGCCGGACAGTAACTCCCCAGGGGAGGCGTGGGCCACTGGTGCGGGTGGGGCGAGCCTGGCTGGGGGAGGCCCCTCTCACCATTTCTTCTGAGAAGACCCCCTGGCCGCAGCCCCTGGGAGGGAGGGTGGTCAGGGGGTCTGCCCTCAGCACACCGGAACCATGTGCAGAAATCGCTATGGGTGCCGGGGGCGGACACAGAGTGGCAGGGACCTGGAAGAGGAGACGACGGCCACCACGCCAGGGGAGGGGACGGTCAGACACGGAGCGGGGGCAGGGAGCGGGGAGAAACGAATGTCTGAAGGCAGAGAGAGGTCTTGGCTGGACAGCGACGATGAATGCACCTCACCTGCCGAGGGTGAGGGACGCCCCTCCTCGTGGGGGGTCAGCCGAAGAGCAGGGAGGCTGCGGCCACAGTCCCCATGCCGTGTGCGCTCTGGGGACGCCTGCACGCCGCAGATGGGGTCACTGTGTCCGAGATGCTCCCGGCCACCAAACAGCACCCCTGAGTCTGCAGCAGCGAGAGCCCGTTGGAAGCCGAGTTAATAACCGGGGTAGTAGAGGGACGTTCATCACTGTCAGCCCTGAGCGCAGGGCCGGGGCGACCCATGAGAGGCCACCAGACCTGGGCTGCCCTTGGCCAATGTCCAAGTGCAGAGAAAGGAGCTCTGTGTGTGGGGACACAAGGCCAGGCCTGGGAGCGAGTGCAGGGCCCTTCCGCTGGGCGCCCAGGGCCCCCAGCAGGGCCAAGGCCTTGCAGAAGCAGCAAGAGAGGGAGAGGATGCCCCCTGTGTGCAATTGGTCACTCAGAGTATTTCCTGAGGCCCTACTCTGTGGTGCTGGGGGGGGGGGGGAAGGGGGCGCGGCTGCCCTACTGTGTGCAGCTGGGGGCTTTAAGAATGAGCAAATAGGGATGCCTGGGCAGCTCAGTCAGTTAAGCATCCGACTTCGGCTCAGGTCATAATCTCATGGTCCGTGGGTTTGAGCCCCACATCGGGCTCTGTGCTGACAGCTCGAAGCCTGAACCTGCTTCAGATTCTGTGTCTCCCTCTCTCTCTCTCTGCCTCTCCTCTGCTTACACTCTGTCTTTCTCTGTCTCTTGAAAATAAATAAACATGAAGGATTAAAAAAAAAAAAAAGAATGAGCAAGCAGAGAAAATCCTGCTTCTGTGAAACCGGCATCCTTTGGGGTAATAATAAACACCCCCAGAACATGGGGTGCAGGGATCTGGGCGCAGAGGGAAAACAGGGCAGGGGGGAAGGAGCTGAGGGGAAAGCCCAAGTCTCAGGGTGCTTGGGGAAGGCAGACCCCAGAAGGAACTGGGGGAGCGAGCCACGCACCTCCCCAGGGACGAACCAGGACACGGAGGGGTCGTGTGGCTGCCGTCAACTATTCTTATCCCCACCCGCCTCCTGCCCACTCCTCTGCCTCAGTTTCCCCATCTGTAAAACACAGACAACAACACTCACCCCGGCGGTTATGCGAGAGCTGAGTTCCTGTACCTAAAGGTCTCCAGCACATCCCCACACACCCCAGACATCCCACTCATGGGTAACACCTGAAACGGGCAAGTACGGCATCAACGTGCACAGCAGTGTTATTCGCAACAATCGAAAGGCGGAAGTGTCCATCGACGAACACACGGACCACGTGTGGTCTCTCTGTACAGTGGAAGATTCCTCAGCCCTAAAGAAAGGGCGTGCTGACATCGGCCACAGCACGGCTGAACCTTGAGGACACGATGCTCAGGAAATAATCCCGTCACAGAAAGATAACTACCGTACGGTCCCACTTACACGAGGTCCCGGGAGCGGTCAGATTCCTAGACACAGAAGAGTAGAGCGGGGGGTGCCAGGGAAGGAGGAGCGGGGAGCTTGTGATTAATGGGTGACAGAAGGAATCTGGAGACGGCTGCTGAGGAGGGCTGCTCGGCGCTGGGTGTGTACTTCATGCCACTGAACAGGACACCGAAAATGGTTCCAAAAGAGAAGTTTTACGTGATTTGTACTGACCATAGCATTTCAAAATCGGGGCTCCTGGGCAGCTCGGTCGGTTATGCACCCCACTCCTGACTGTGGCTCGGGTCACGATCTCACAGTTTGTGAGACTGAGCCCTGTGTCGGTCTCTGCACTGACACTGTGGAACCTGACTAGGATTCTCTCTCTCTCTCTCCTTCCCTCTCGTTCTGCCCCTCCCCAGCTCATTCTCACTCTCTCAAATAAGTAAACATTTAAAACCTTAAAAAAATTTTTAAAACAAACAACAGTCCTCTTGACAAGAAAAGTACCTGGCAAATAGTAAGTGCTCAACTAACGCCTGGTCCGCACCAGCGCCCCGCCCCCGCCTTCCCCCTCAGGACAGAGACAAAGAGCACCGGGCTTGGCACACACAAGCTGGCGACTCTGGCCAAGTTCGCGGTCAGCCTGAGTTTGGGTGCGGACGGTGAGGTCCTTCTAGCCCTTCTCTGAATTCAGTCCTTGTCCCTGAGTCTGTCTACCCAGGAGGCTGTCATGCAGAAGCCAGCACAACTAGACTTTGTGCAGGATCACCGAGATCAAAAGATTCGCTGGAGTGGATAAAAATAGCCTCAAAGCTCCGGCTTTGCCGCTGAGCCGGGCACTGGTCGGGCACACCAGGGGGACCCCAGGAAGCCCAGCTGCAAACTCATTTTCCCTGACTCCGGCAGCTGAGGCTGTGCCCTCCTCTGTTCTCAGGGTTCAGGCTTTGCGCCCAAATGCCGGGGTGGGGGGAAGCGGGGGGAGAATGCCACACTCTCAATTACTGCAGTTTCCAAGACACACCAGAAGCAATGATTTCCTCCAGACCCCCTTTCTCCTCCCTGGATGTTTTCGCTTCCTCGCCATATGGCGGGAGTTAAAAATATAGCTCAGAGGGAGGGGGCGGTGGCAAGAGTGGGCAAGCGTTCCCAAAGTCCCTGGGTGGGGGGTGGTAGCCTGGCCAGGCAGCAGAACTGGGATGCTCTAGGCGGCTCAGAGCCGGTCTCCAAATGCGCTGTCGAGAAGGCCCTCTGGACACACGGCCACCACTGGCAGTTACCCGACGCAGACAGGTCAGCACGACGGGACAGGGCAGACTGCACATTCACCACAGACAGATGGGCGCAAGTTGGGCCTGCCTGCAGGCAAGCTACCAGGGAAACTTCTGCCAGCCTTCAGTCGGGAAGGCGACAACACGGCCTGGGCAAACCTGATGCGGCATATTAGTACAGCCAGCTGCGGACCCCTGCTCCTCCTCCCAATGAGACCAGCCTCCTCCCAATGAGACCAGCAGGGGGTGGCAGGAGCGACATCCCAGGGCTCCCAAAGTCGAGTCTCACTAAGCCTTGAAGCTCCCACCAGACTTTCTGGAACAGTAGCTCTGGGACCCCGGGGCCACCACGTGAGAAGCTGACTCCCCGAGACCGCCGTGCTGGAGAAGCCACATGCACACCCTCCGGTCAGCAGTTCTGGCTGAGCCCGGCCTTCCCGATGTGTCCACAGGTTCCCAGATATGAATGTGAGGTCGTGCTGGACCCTCCAGACCGGCACACCCACTATGTGAATTCCGCTGAGTGAGTAACTTTCATTGACAAAAGGAGAATAGAAGAAGCAACTGGTGAAGCCTGGCCCACCCCCTGACCTGCAGAATCTCTGGAGCGGAATTGTTACACAGCCACAGGTGACCAGAGCTTTTAGTGACTGGCAGAGGGCCTGTCACTGCTGGCCTTCATGACCATCGCGCTCTTGTCCAGTTCCTGCCCCTGCCTTCACTCTCTCTGGGCAAGATGTTCTGCTTCTCACACAGGTTTTATTTAGTATGCTCGGAAAAGCCACCTGCATACTAAAGCAACAGAGGTATTTAAATGTCGCACTAGAAAATACCTACTTGCCACAAAAGAAGGTAGAGGGACAGAGGAAGAAATAGAGATAAGATGTACTGAAAAGAAACAACGTTGCAGACATAAATCCGAACTTGTTAAGGATTATGCGAAATACATTAAACTCTCTGATCAACAGGGAGAGACAGACCGAAATGATTAAGAAACACATAATCCAACTATGTGCTGAGAGAGTCACTTTAGATTCAAAACACAAATAGGTTGAGGATAAGACATGGAAAAGTGGGGTGGCCAGGTGGCTCAGTCGGAGAAGCAGCTGACTCTTGGTTTCGGCTCATGTCATGATCTCGCGGCTCATGGGGTCGAGCCTAGGGTGGGGCTCTCTTCACAGACTGTACCATACAGAGATAAACATCAAAATCCACTTACGGGATCCGAAATCCCGTGACTTTGCTCAAACGTGAAATTTCTCCTCCACCTAGGTGAACAACAGTGACCAAACTTGGCAAGAATGAGGCTTTACCCGTGTTACAGGTTTAATTCGCGCGGCCGCTCTCTGAGGGGGTGATGTTTTAGAACCCCATTTTGTAAGTGGGAACACTAACGCACAGCGAGGCTGCGCGGCAGGCCAGAGGCAGAACAGCCAGAACGGGGTGGAGGGGTGGCCCGGCCCCGCAGTGCGTTTCCTGCGGGGGAGCATGCACTACGGGCGTGCCGCGACCAGGAGCCAGCTAGCCCAGCCAGACAGCTGAGTGTCCCTGCAGGGCTGCTTCTCCAGAGGGGTGAGTGAGGGGCGGGCTGGAGGCCGGGCCAGGGAGTCAGCCGGCCCCCACTCTCTCCCTGTCCAAGAGCACTCGGGCGACAAAGAACTACACGCGCTGTGCCATCGGGAGGCTTGCCTTCTGCGTACGTGGCGCTCTGTCCTTCCCACCTGGACAGGTAGTTGTTGGGTGAGGGGACAGGATGGGGCCGAGATCCTTTGATCCACAACCCACGTGCTTCTGCTCAGCGCCACCAGCACCCCCGGGGCCAAGCTCCCAGCACCCCGGGCCCCAAGTCCTGTAGTAGGGGCTGCTACGCACTGGCCCCTGCCTCCGCCAGGGACAGGTGTCCCATCCACACCTGGGTGGATGTGCAGTGCAGTCCCGGCCCTCCTCTGGGGGGCACCCCCCAGGGACGCCTGTCTCCCAGAGTCCCTCCTGGCCTCTCCAGCCCCGCCCGCCTGACCACCGCTTTGCACCCCCTGCCCCTTCTCTCCCTTGCTGTCCCCTCGCTCAGTCTGCTCCAGACACAACTGTCTCCTCACTGCACGTCCACCATGCTAGGCACCCTCCCCTATGAGGGCAGCCCCCAAAGGGAGATCCAGCCGTCCCCCTGCCTCCACTGTCCCCTGTTAGAGAAAATGAAGTCCAGGCTCAGAGACATTCATTTTCCAGGCCCAGGGGGACGAAGAAGAGCTTGGTGTCCAAGCCAGGACCCTATCAGAGTCTTACCACCGAATTGACCACATGGGCCACTGACTCATTCACGTTCAATGTCAGGCTGTCCAGAGACCCCTGCAACCTGTCCCCCGATTATCCACACTCACGCACTCGAGGACATATCCTTGCCAGGCTCCCTAGTAGCTGCCCCCGGACCGCTGGACCCAGGCTGAGGGCTTTCCCAGCGAGCACGGACACCATCGGGGAAGACAGCGGAGTGCAAAGCCCTGGCCTGGTGACGCCTGACGGCTTAGAGAGACCCTGGTCCTCCTCGTGCGCACCTACCGCCCAGGGCCACCCCGCCGGCGGCAGGCGTCCATTGTCATTTTGCCAAAAGGGGATGTGCACCCCCGGTGGCGAAATAAATTCTCCAAGGGGACCGCGACAACCAGAGGCCGATCCTGACGCTCAAAGGGAAAAGCCAGAGCTTTCCCTGGGTGGGGGACAGTGCTGGAGTTACTTCTGGGGGGTCTGGGGGAGCTGGCCACACCCATCTGTTAATGGCTCCATACGCTTCACTAAACGTTTACTCAGAGCGGCAAACAGCTTTGGAGCCGCACAGGGTGCTAGCAAGGGGCACGCGCTCCGAAGCCAGACAGACCTGGGCGGGGGGGGGGTCCCTACCTCTGCCACTGGGTGACGGCGTGCAACCTGCTTCACCTCTCTGAGCCTCAGTTTTCCTATCCTATATCAAAATGGGATGGTAACAGCTCACAGCTGTCACAGGGTGAGTGTGTCAATGGAGACACGGAGGAAGGGCCCCCATTATGACCTTGGTTTGACTGTAAGCGGAGCATTCTAAGGTTAGGCGCAAACAACCCCAGGATTTCGGTCCCGCTGCTCTGTGAATCTTGCCTCCTCCAAGGAGGAAAGCCAGTATTCCACTATCAGGGCTCAGACACAGCACAGCTGGGTGGGGGCGTTGGTCTTAGTTCACCAGCCCACCCCACTACCCGGCTCAAGTCTAGGTTCTAAGCAAGGGCCCCGGGGCTGGTCCCTGCCCGTCTGGACGTCACCTGGCCCAACCGTCCCCACTCACAGGCCTAGGATGGCCATACAGCACCTCCCGCCCCCCAAACCTGCCAGGCGCCTCTCGCCTCCCCTTTTACGTGTGCCGTGTCCCTGCCTTGATACCGTCCTCCTCCTCCTCTTTCTGGCTCAATGTCACCTCCTCCAGGAAGCCTCTGTGAATGCCTGAGGGTGGCCATCTGCTGCCTGCTCTGGGGCGGCACACATCGCTTGACCCCACCTCCTCCCCCGGCCCAGTAGCGCGGCAACCTTCTCTACAGGCCTACGTCCCTGTTCCTGGCCGTCCAAGTACAGGCAGTGGGGGGGCCGCCCAGGTCAAGGACAAGAACCCGGCTGAGATGCCCAGTGTTCCACAGTCACCGAATGAAAGGACATGCAGTCAGCACAGCACATGCGCAGCGCTCAGCCTGGGCCCTGGTATACAACAGGCGCTCCATAAACGTCAGCTCTCCATCAGCGGGGTCGGAACACCCTCACGAATGGACAGGCATGGAATACAGCAAAGAGCACAAAACCATGATCATAGACGCAGAGAGGGTGTTCTGCCTTGGAAAGTTCTTTCCATTTCTCTGCATATTTGAAACTTTTCATAATAAAAAGTTAGGGAAAACCACCCTCAAAAGCATTCTCAGGAATCCAGCTGTTCCTGCCCGGGGGCCCCCAGCTCTCAGCCGACTCTGAGCTTCCTGAACAGAAGCAGCCCTCCCCCATTGGACTCGAGGGAGGAGGGACATACTCGGCCTCAGGAGGCCAAGGGCAACGCTCTGCCTTCGGTGGGAAGTCTGCGCTGCTGGGAGGTGGCTGAGGCAGGCCCGGCTGCCTGCGCACCGGCTACCGGGGCAGGGCTTCACTGATCCCGTGTTGGCCACTGGGTGGCCACTGGGTCCCCAGAGCAAGGCCAGGGCAGCTGGGGGTGCGGAGGTATTTGAAGAACTCAAGGCCACAGCTCCTCACCTTTTAACACAGACTCACTGGGCATTTACAGTGACTGGTCTGGCGCCCCCTGCCTGAAACAGAAGCCCTATGGAGGGGCAGGATTCGGACTCCGAAGGCCACTCAGGGACACCGCCACTAGGCAAAGCCTGGTTCACAGCTGGGTCCCTGTCACCCACAGTCTGGCCTGGGTCTGCACTGGCTGGGGTGGGGAGGAGACAGGGACAGAAGGCTCTCGCCCGGGTCTGGTACTCCCAGCGACTCTGAGGGACAGGACAGCACGCTTTGACAGGCGTCTTGCCAGGACCTGCCCCAGCACAGCTTCTTGAGTCAGTGACTTCTTGCATGCCACCCCTCCTCTCCGCCCGCCGCCCCCCTCTCTCCGCAGGCCACCCTCAAGCTTCCCTCCAAACGGCTGCACCATTGTCGAGGTGGGGGAGGTGAATGTCACCACAGAGCCAGGAGAGTGCCTGTTTGGTAAGTCGACAGAGACTGATGCCACTGGAAACCTCCCCCAGAGTGAGTCACCAACGCAGAGCTCCAGAGAAGTCCTGTCGCAGTGACGTGACAGCTCCTGAGGGCCGGAGGGGACGCGAGAGCAAGGGAGGCCCTCTCTCCAACCTCCGTCGGCAGGTGTTCACTTCTGCCGGGAGGCTCAGGAAGACCAGAGGCTGGAAGGGGTCCATAGGCTCCGACCCTTCCCCGCTCACTGCCCCCTCGGGTGATGCTGAGGGCCCCGACTTGGGGACGGGATCCCACCTGGCAGGACAAAAGCTAGGTGTGCTGGGCTTCCTCCAGGACTGGAGACTGGGGGTTGCTCGGGATCCCGGGGTGGGGGTGGGGGTCATCTGACCATTCTGCAGCAGGGAGGGTGGGTGGTGGGTGGGTGAGAGTAGGGGGCTAGAGCCAGACCGCCTGAGTCCCAATCCCGGCCCATTCCTAGGGGGTGGGGGAAGCTGAATAAGTCACATGACCTCTGAGCATCAGTCTCCACATCCATAAAATGGGAGCAGCAGCTGTTCCGGCCTCGTGGGAGCGCTGTGCCTAGACAGCTCACTGACACATGCGGACGCCGGCACCCGTGCTGGGCACACAGGAGGCCTTCGGTGGACGTCGGCACAATGCACTCATCCCTGCTAACCAAGATCTGATTCCCTATGTGCATCGATACCAGCGGGGCCGGCTCAAGTTCAAGCTGGCTTTCTAAAGGAAAACACAGCGGTTCTAAACGCTCCTGCCTGCCTTTCTCCACTCAACAGATATCTATTGGTGTCTATTATGTACCCCACCCTCTTGTGGGAGGGGGCAGTTCTAGAAACATCATTAGAACATAGCCCGCTAAACACTGGATATGAATTCTGATGTCAGAAAAAATCAACTACAGACTCCAACGGAGCCAAAGGGATCCTCTTTTTTTTCCCTGTCATCATCCTGTTGTCCCCAAAGCTGAGGAACTCACGACGGTGTCTTCCAGCAGAGGACTTGTGAGGAAGGCTTTCATGCCCGGGGCTTGGGAGTCTGTACCATGCTTGGGTGAGGTGCTACCAGATCATGCTGTCCCAGGATGAGCCTTTACAGTGGTCTCTCGCCTGCATCTATCTGTGCCCCCTTCTGGATACACAGCTGCAGCCTGTCCCCAGGGTGGCCGGGGCCAAAGGGCTTCTGACTCAAGCCACAGCAGCTGGTGGCTCTTAAGAAACAGCCAGGTCTGCCTTAGGCTGGCACGCTCGGCGCACCCTTGCCTAGCAGGACCCCTGTCGGCAGGCGGGAGGGCCTGGGGGCCTGCAGGGCAGTGCCCTGGGAGAAGGTGGAGCTGAGCACCCCGGCAGGAAGTCATCCCGACGCTGTGGTCTCGCACTGCCCGTTGACTCGGGACGCTCACGCACAGGTGCTCCTGGCTCCGTCCAAGGTGACCAACCCCAACCTCCCCCTGAGTTCTGGACAGCCGGTCCCCACTCCACGCCCCCTGCACCGGGGGTCTCAGCCAAGTTGGCAGGAAGTTCCCCCACCTCCTACCAGGGCGCAGTGGGCCCCACGAACAGAGAAACGGATGGAGAGAAGAAGAATCTGAAATGCATTAAGCACCTACTGTATACCAGCCTCCTCCATGCCCAGGATCTGCCCTGACAGATGCAGCTGTGATCATCCTCCTTAGTGTGCCTTTAAAAATAACCCCCTTAGGCTAAACGAGGAGGCATGACTTGTCCCATGGTCACTGACTGAGAGCTGGCCATCGGACCCCAGTCTGCACGTGTCCCGTTCTCCATGCCAAGCCGTTTCTCCTCTTCCTCTGCTCCCTGCTCTCGCCTTGTGTCTCCAAGCACATCACGGACAGTTCTGCATACAGTAGGCACTTCATAAAACCTGGCTGCTCTCACGGGGGCTGGCTAAACCATGCTCCTCAGGCACAAATCATTTTGCTACATATACAAACAGAGGGCACGTCAAAACCCTCAGTCCTCAGCTTACTCCCCCTGCACAGTGCAGTGACCCAGAACCCCAAGTGTGTGAGAAGGCAAGTATGATGCCACCGCCCCCCCAGAGTCTCCTAGGAAGGGAGGGGAGTGCCGACATTGTCCCTCCCAAAAGACTGGGAAATGAAGGGGGTGCTAGAGAATGGGCCCAGTGCGCTCCATCTCGAGGGAACCTGCTGTCCTGTTAACGTGCTGCTGGCACACAGTCTACTTGTCACCGTGCATCATGGGGGCCGGCGGCCTGCACGTCTCCCAGGAGCTCCTGAGCCTGCCCTAGACCTACTTAGTGGTCAGCATCTGGATTCTAGCAGGCTGAAGAGGAAGCGGGAGTTTGCCCCTGGGCCTGCCACCCACAGCCATGAGCCTGACCCATGCCCTGACCCCGCCCTCACGACCCCCCTTCTTCAGAGCCCACCAGAGCCCAGGAGCAGGCCAGGAACCAGTCCCAGAAGCAGGGTGGCAGGCAGGGGGCCTCGGCCCCACCCCCACAGCCTGGCACAGCTCCTCATGAGGGGGAGATGCCAGGTCTGAGAGGACTGTACCTGGACTCTGGGAATCAGAAGCCCCCCACCACCACCACCCTGCAGCATTGGGAGTCAGGGTCAACTCCTCCCCCATCATCCTTGCTACCCCCAGCCTCCCAGGAAATCTTTCCTGAAGCTGCCAATCACCATTCCCCTTCCTCCCTCTCCCCCCCCCCGCCCCCCCACCGCAGACAACAGTGTTTTTCTCCTCTGCCCCGGGTCCAAACCATGGAGTGTGGCCAGTTGGTCCCCAAGACAGAGGGACACAGAGGGCAGACAGGCTCAGAGCACCCAGGAATCCAACCCTGGAGTCACCTGAAGTCCCCTTGCCCCCTGTCTCGCCCCAGACAGGCACCGGGACTTCTGCAGAGAGGAGCCCCGCACCTGACTTGGGCGCCCCTGGAAACCGAATGGGCTGCTGCACGAGAGCCAAGAGCTCCCCCAGGACGCCTGGGGCCAGCGCGTCCTGGCAAGCCCGCCCCCCCGTCCTATCCCCCGCTTAATCCTAGGTCCGAAATAACCAGGATAATTCCAGGGCGAGGCGGGCGGGGTATAACCTCCAGGCCGCGAAGGAAGAGACAGAGGCGTCCAGAGGGAGGAAGGCTCGGCTCAGCTGGGCTAGAGGGAGTACAGGGGCCCTCCCGGAGGGACGGTAACCCGCGAGTGACCCAGGCCCGCTCGAGGGCGGGACCTGCGCCTCCCGGGCCCTCTTCCCACTGGGTCTCCGGCTCCCCGGCTCAGGAGTTCTGGCCCCACTACCCGGAGCCCCACTTCTGCGCGCGGACAGCACCGCGTAGCGAGGCCGATCCCGCAACCAAGCCTCGGGGGTCGCTGGAGCCCGAGTCCGGAGCCGTCCGTCCTCGAAGATTCGGCCGGTGGGAGCACCAGGCAGCGCCCCAGAACCCCTGTCCTAGGGAGCCCGGTCCCCGCCCGAGGTCCAGCTCCAGGTCGGGGGGGCCCCGGCGCGCCCTCTAGTCGGGCACCCTCCCCGCCTCCGCCCAACTCCCGGACCCGAGGGGAGCGGGGCCCCCCAGGAAGTTCGCGCGCCCTCCACACGCCCCCCGCCCCCCCGCGCCCGCTTACTTGTCGCGGCCGCAGCCGAGCTCCGGGAGGACGCCGAGCGGCTGCGGGCCGGGGCCGGGGTCCGGGCGGCCGGCGCACGCGGCCAGGTGTCGCTGGTGCCGCTCCAGCAGGCCGGCGTTCTCGCGGCTCAGCCGCGCCACTTGGCGCTCCAGCTCCTCGATGCGCCGCCGCCGGCGCGCCAGCAGCTCCTGCTGCGCCGCAACGATCCGGGTCAGCTCCTGCAGGTACTCGGCCGCCTTGCCGGGAGGCTCGGCGGCGCTGGCCATGGTCCCCGCCTCAGGACGGCGGGCGGCGGAGCGGCGGCGGCGGCGGCGGCGGCGGCGGCGGCGGCGGCGCGGCCATGGTGGCGCGGCGGGGACGGCGGAGCGGCGCCGCGCGGGGCTCGGCCCGGGGGGGCGTCGGCGCGGGGCTGGCGCGGCCCCGCCTCGGCTCCCGCCTCCGCCGGTGCCCGCCCCCGGCGCTTCAGTGCTTCGCGCTCCCGGCGCCGCCGCGCTCCGCCGCCCCGCTGCCCCGCGGAGGCACCCGAGCTGGCAGGGCGCGGAGACGCGGCCGCCGCGGCCAAGCGGGGAGTTTTGCAAAGTGCGGGCAGTGACGTGAGGGGGGCGGAGCCCGAGCGGCCGGCGCGGGAGGAGGAGGGAGGAGGCGGGAAGATGGAGGAGGATGCTCGAGGAGGTAGGAGGAGGCGCGGAGGGAGGGCGCCGCCTGCAGGGCCCGCGCCCCGCACCAACCGCTAAGGCTACATCACCCGCCCCCTCCCAGCCGCTCTGATGTACACATTCAATTTCAAAAGAAATTCGTTAAAATATATCTTCATTTTGACATCCGCAAACGATTTTTGGTGTGAGTAGAAAAATAGGAAATTCAGAAGAACTTTGGAGTTTTAAAAACGTCAGTCGGCTAAATGCCGGGTTGGTTTGTTTGCAGACCTATGCAAGTTTCCTAGACTGTCCCTTCTCCGTTCGACAGGGCTGGTGGCCCTGAAGCATCCAATATGTCAACGGGGACGAGCCCCCGAGATTCAGGCACGGCCATTCCAAAGGCACCTCGAGATCTGGGAGCCGATGGGACCGTAGGGCAATCACCCTCCCAGACACTGGCATTGAGACCTTGGGCAACTTGTTTTGCCTCCGACCTGCTGTTTCCTCAGCACTGTTTCTAGTTCTTTACACTCTGTCATCTTTATTATTTTCATACTCCAAATTTCTTTGGGTCTACACGTATTTTTCGATCTGTCTGGTTTGAGGAGTTAGGTTATTTCCATTGCTGTTTTGCAGCAAATGCCCTTAAGGCTATACATTTACCTCTGGGTGAAGCTTTAGCTACACCTCATAAGTTACGAAAACTGTAATAATATATATTTTGATGGAATTTTTGTTGTTGTTGTTAAAGGTCAGGTTGCACTGGCGTTGCCGACTCTTGATATTCCAAACCCATGTTTGTGGATATCTCTCTGCCTCCAGGATAGGATGGGCCCTGCATGGAGCTCCAAGGCCCTAAACCCTAGGTGGGTATCCCCTGGGCATGGCCTATTGAGAGGGAGAGAATACAAGTGGGGCCATTTATTGGGTTCCTCAAATTCAAGAACTATGACATCAGGTGTACTATTATACACACACCACGGTGAATGAAAACTCTCAGCTTTCCACTTGGCTCTCAATAATAGGCCAGTCATAGTCCCCTAGAAATCAATATTCTTTTTTGAAAGTCCTGCACTTGCAGTTGTCTAGAAATTAATATTATTTTTATAAATCCCATAATTAACCTCTGAAGAACGCAATAATATGACACCCTACTTGTGTGTGTATGTGTACAAAGTGTTTGTCCCTTCAATCTATACATTCACAATATACCAACATATTTGTAATCCTATTTTAATATTTCCTCGTTTTAGGAATATGCAAAGAGCCTCCACAAATGGGAGGTGCCTGCGGCCTTTCCTGACTTTCTCGGGGGGAAACCGGACCCCAGAGTCGGGCATGGGGCCTCTGCCAGAGTTTGGCAGGGAAAGATATTCCAATCGAAACCCTGGTGCATGTCAGTGAGGATGGTGGTGAGGAGCTGGAGCCGTGGACCCCCATCCCAGCCCCAAGCCGGAGGCTCCTTCCGACCGTCCAGGTGGGAGCTGACCGTTCCTCCCCGTTTCTACACGGCCTCCTTGCTCTCTAAAACCTGCCACCTCCCCACTCAGCAGTGCCAAGCCTTTGTGGGTACTGGAGACCCTGGGGGGCCGAGGCTCCACCCCTGCCTCCGCCCCGGGCGCTGCCAGGCCAGGCCAGCCTGCAACAGTGGGAGCCTCAGGGCACCTGCTCCTATCGGGGGACCCTTTCCTTCTGGACCGGCCACCCCCAGGCCCCCTGAGCCACACAGACATGTCCACAGAACATAAAGAGGACACCCTTGGGTGGCAGGCACGATGGCGAGTGTTGCGATGCACTTCTCCGCTCCTTCCAGCTCCTATCACTGAGCTCCTGAGCCTTAGGCGACGGGAGAGGCGGACGGAGTGAGCCCCGCTGACTTGCCGTCTGCCTTCGTCTTGATCATTTTCCTTGACCTCCATTCTTGGCACTCTGGGGTGTCCCAGGTAGGGCCACATCCCTGGCACTGGTGGTTACAAGAGAGTCGGCCACGAGCAAATGAGGCCATGTACACCAGCCCTCCCAGTTCACACCCAGAACAAAGGCTGTCCCCTCCAAAAAGGCCTCTTCCTCAAAGAGCATCACCCGATCGCTCATTTTGCAAATGTCACTGAGCAATGACTCAGACCAGGCTCTGGTGACCCTGTGCAAGATAGACAAGGCCCTGCTCTCCTCACGTACCCCTGTGAAGACAGACCCTGAATGAGTAGGGTGGGTGGCCATGTGCTCCGGGCCGTCATGCAGGGCCCGCCCTGCTGTCACTGTCTTGATGATCTTAATTTTTGGACAAGGGGCCGAACATGGTAATTTTTCACTGAGCCCCCAAGTCATGAGGCCAGTCCTGAAGGAGCGCAGTGGATGTGGGGTGGGTGTGGGCAATCAGAAGAAAGCACTGTCTGTAGCATTCGCTGAATCTCTGTGGTGTACACTCCTACCACGACCAATGCCACCAGACCGCAGTGAACATGGAGCTAGGGGGCAGCATGCATAGCAGTGAGACAAGGGACAAGGCATTGCAGCAGCTGTAACAAGGGCTCGGCCTGTTTCAGAGTCAGCGTAACCTCATAGTCATAATAAGGTGTCAGCAGAAGAGTTTCGCCTTTGGGTCAAAGAAGGTGAGAGCTGAGAGCACAGACTTCCCCCCACAGAAGTCTCCATGGATGCCTCCTCCCTCCCCGCTCCAAGCTAGAGACTGCCCCCCCCCAAATTCCTTCAATGGTGGAGGGACTGAAACGGTCATGTACAAGGTCACGTAGACTCAGCCTTGGAAGATGGTTCAGCAAGACCTGCCTTATGACAATCTCTGTTGTCACATGCTAGGGTCTGCCTGGATTGGATCCCCACCACTAGACCCCAGGGTTGTGAGCAAACTGACCTCTCTTCTGGGCAAGATGTTTAGCCACCTGGGTGTCTCTTATTTAGAACACTGACCTTGTCTGACAGCACGACTTTTACCTTGTTATGATTTGTGGGGTTTACATGCCGTTCCATCATTCTAGTGAAGGTCTCCGTGCTTGGTATATAGATTGATTCTAAACACAGAAAAGCCAATAAGTGGCTTGTCCAGTATTATAATTATACAAACACAAGGCCAAAAACTTTACAGTGAAATGCCCAGAAAAAGATGTAACGATGCATTCCAAAGAAGACACTGGTAACAAAAATTCGAAGGAGGAGACAGGGGAAGAAGCCCATTATGATTATTTATTCATTTTTACTATTATGATCCACATTCTGCTTCTCAGTAAGGTCATCTGTCCTTTTAAATATTACCATGGATTGCAGCATAGTCATTTTTCTTCTTACAAACCTTCCTCTGAGCGCCCTCTGACTCACTGTTGTAATTGCACCTGGCTGCTTTCTTAGCCTGCTGCGTGGCTATTGTTGGAAGTTTCTTGGCATTATGCTTCTGGATGGGGTCCATGGTTTCTTGGATCCTATGTGTTCTCTTCCTTGGAATCATTTTGTATTTTTCCAGGTGCATCCTCCCAGTGACAGCGTATCAGAAGGTCTCTGAGTCTTTGCGGGTCTAAATGTATTTATTTTGCCCTCACACTTGACTGACAGGTTAGCTGGGTATAGAATTCAGGATTAAAAATCAATTTCCTCAAAACCTGGAAGGGTTTGCTCTGTTTTCCTCTATCAAGTAGCATTACTAACGTTCATCTGATTATTGTTCCCTTGAATAAGAGATTCTCTTTGGGAGGCGGGGATGGTACCGACCCTTATCAGGACATGTGGAACTATGATGAGGGAGATTTTTGATCATCACAATGACTGGGGACACTCTGGTCTTAATAGACATGGCCCTGGGATACAGGAGTCCCACCCAACCCGAACTATCCCAGTCAAATTGTCAAAAAGAGAAACGAAGGCAGGGGATGCATGCTACCTGATTTCAAGCCTTCTAGTAAAGGAGGAGTCATCACAAGGAGTGGTACTGGCATCGAGACCAATAGGAGACAGTCCAGAAGTACATGTCCACACATACATGGACAGTTGCTTTTCAACAAAGATACTAATAAGGCGACTTGATGAGGGAAAGGATAGTCTTTTAACAAATATCACCAGAAAATAGGAGATTCACGAGTGAAAGACTGACCTCTGAACCCATGCCTTTATGGAACATCTATGAAAATCAACTAGGAATAGAAAGAAGACCTAAATGTAAGAGTTAAATACATATAACTTCTGGGGGGGGGGAGGACAAAATCTTAATGGCCTTCATTTTGGCAAATATTTCTTCTTAAATTTATGGCACCAAAAGGATGAGCTTTCGAAGAAAAGAAAATCAGTATATTGGACTTCATTGAAATAATAAACTTTTTTTTTTTTTGCGAGAGAGCAAAACTTTTTTTTTTTTTGAGAGTGAGTGAGGGTCAGAGAGGGAGAAAAGTGGGACTTACCTGAAGTAGGGCTCAAGCTTTTCCCGTGTGGGACTCAGGTTCACGAACCATGAGATCATGACCTGAGCCAAAGTAGGACGCTTAATGACTGAGTCACCCAGGCACCCCCAAAACTTGTTTTTCTATAGACACTGTTAAGAAGAAGAATAGGCAAGCTAGGTATGGGAGAAAGTATTTTGCAACATGTGTATTCAACGAAAGACTTAAGTATAGAATGTATGGCAAACACTTAAAATGTAATAATAAGAAGAGAAATAACCCAGTATAAAATGGGTCATAACATTTCAACTGGCATTTTCCCAAAGAAGACAAACAAGTTTCAAATAAGCCCATAAAAAGATACTCAAAGGGTGCCTGGGTGGCTCAATCATTTGGGCATCCTACTTCGGCTCAGGTCATGATCTCGTGGTTTTGAGGTCCAGCCCCGCACCAGGCTCTGTGCTGACATCTCAGAGCCTGGAGCCTGCTTTGGATTGTGTGTCTCCCCCTCTCTCTACCCCTCCCCCACTCATTCTCTGTCTCTCTCTTTCTCTCTCTCACACATAAATAACCTTTAAAAAAAAAAGATGCTCAACATCATTAGTCATTAGAGAAATGCAAATCAACATGACAGCGACTTATAAATGACACCAAAACCATAAGCAACCAAAGGAAAGGACCCAGTGGACATCCGGAAATTAAAAACGTCTGTGATTCAAAAGGCACCAGTCAAGAAACTGGAATGACCACCTACAGAACCGGGAAAAGGAGTTTTTGCTGATCGTATGTTTGATGAGAGACCTGTACCTAGAATACCTAAAGAGCTTTTATAGCTCAGTAACTTAAGAGGCCCATATCCCTGATGTAAAATGGGCAAAGGATCGGAATAGACATTTCTCCCTGAAATAGACCTTTCTCCCCAAGAAGATATAAGCAGCACATGAAAAGGTGCTCCACCGCAGTAGCCATCAAGAAAATGGAAATCAAAACCCTTGAGATATGCCTTCCCTCCCTGTAGGATGGCTAAAATTAATAATACAAACAATAATAAGCGTTGGCAAAGATGCAGAGAAACTGAACAGTCAGACGCTGCTGGTGGGAATGCAATGTGGCCGCAGCAGCCAGGGCCCCTCGGCAGCATCGTAAACTGGCCCCTCCTCGGCAGGACCCATCTCCCCA
>JAQQST010000121.1:0-27326 GCA_028646485.1 Cryptoprocta ferox | reverse complement strand
GATGCAGCTCATCTGACAGGGAACGTGCCAATAACTGAACAGCGAAAACAACTCTCAGCTAACATCCCAACTCACCACAGTGAGAAATGCTTGCTTGACATTGGATGGATGCAGGGCCTACTAGTGCACCGTACTCAATACCATGGAACAGCACTGAGCAGGAACCTCCTTGCTGCCAACATTTTGTTTCATGACGTGAGCACACTTCCAATACCCAGAAGCGCACACGACGGGAATGATCTCTACCCCACCCATGAAACCAAAGGAATGGTGGAACTCGTACCCAGGAGTACGTGGCTTCAGGAGCTGAAGGAAGAGGAAGAGTCCAAAGCTAAAACCCTGTGCAGCTTATGGCGACAGACGCATACCCCTCAGCCCTCTGAGTAAAAGGACAGTGAAGCCATCTTGTTACTAATAACATCTCTTTTCAGAGAGCTCAACCAGATTGAAATTGTGCGCCGGGCGTTGTGCCCTTCCCTGCCTGAACTTGCGGACACAACACTGAGCGAGAACCGAGTTGCAGCTAACATTTCCTTTTGCCACGTTCGAGTTGCTTCAAGCGCCCTGACCCGCATCCAACGAAAATCTTGAGAGCGGGCACCGCAGGAAACAAAAGGGTGGTGGAAGCCTGTATCGAGGACATTCTGGCTTCAGTAGCCGGAAGAAGTGTTCAGCGCCGAAACCCTGTGGAGCTTGCGCCGAATGGACCATGCCCGCACCACTACGAGTAAAAGCACAGGGAAATCATCTTGCTACTCACACTCAGTTTGCAGAGTTGAACCAGATTGCCGTTGTATGCCGGGCATAGTGTCCTTGACTTTCCCCTAGGAAACGACACTGAGCGAGACCAGGCAGCGGTCCTAACTCTGTGAATTGAGATCTCAGTTGCCAAGGTGCCTTCACTGTCCTTGGACGCAGAGTGGGGAGCATAGGGTACTGTCGGCCTAAGCTCCACAGGGTTGTAGCTTCTGAAACTTCTTTCAACTCGTGCAACCAGATGTTCCCGCATACAGGGTTTTTGCACACTTTTGGTGTCATTGGAGGAGTACTTCACATTTTCGTTGTTTGGCGGTCACGGCGTTTCAAGTCCTTCTAATTTGGTGAAACATAATGTTACTTCCAAGACACTTCCCCCTCATTGTTCATACAGCGAGTTCAATAAATGGCACTAGGACCCGCACAATATATCAAACATTTCTCACTCTGTGGGTTGGGATATTAGGTGAGAGATGTTTTCACTGTTCGGTAATTGGCACGTTCCCTCTGTGAGCTGCATAGACTTGCAAACTGTTCTGTGACTCGAGATGTTCTTTGAAAGAGATGTTCACTGTTATTTTATCTCAGCCTGGTGAGCCTATGGTACTTTGTGCTTGAGAGCTGCAGGGTTTTAACTTTTAACACTTTTTCAGTGAGTGAAACGTGTTATTATGTGATATGAGTTTCCGCCACACTCGTTTGAAACGGTGAGTATATGACACTTTCGTAGTAAGAGGGTCATGGGATTTCAAATACTCCTAAGTGACAGAAACAAGATTTTCAGTGAAAAACGGGGACTGTTTTCACTGTTCTTCACTCAGAGTTGTGACCATATGGTACTTTCTGTATTAGCGCCGCAGGGTTTTAGCCTTTAACACTTCTTTCAACAGGAGATTCCAGATATTGCTTGATACAAGCTTCCACCACACTTTGGTTTTCTTTGGTGCATTATATAACATTTTTGTTGTGTGCATGTCAGGGCATTTGAAGCACTTCTAGCTTGGAAACACTAAAAGTTAGTTGCAAGACTATTCCCGCTCAGTGTTGTTTCAGAGTGTTTAGCAAATGGCACTATGAGGAGCATACGATTTCAACCTTTTATAACTCTATGAATCTGGATGATATATGCAAGATGTTTTAAGTGTCCGATTACTCAGATTGGTGAGGGTATGGTTCTTTTGGCACCAGCTCCACAGGATTTTAAAGTTTAACTCTTCCTTCAGCTTATGAATCTAGACATTCCTGGGTACAACGTTCCACCACGTTTTTGTTTTCTTTGCTGGAGTATACCATTTTCGTTGTATGCGGGTCAGGGCATTTGAAGCACTTCTAACTTGGGAAAGCTAAAAGTTCGTTGCAAGACAGTTACCACTCAGTGTTGTTTCATAGAGTTCAGGAAGGGCACTATGACCTGCATACAATTTCAAACTGTTTTAAGTGTGTGATTGAGATGGCCGTTGCAAGATGTTTTCACTGTCCTCTTACTCAGAGTGGTGAGCCTATGGTACACTCGGCATAATCTCCACAGGGTTTTAGCTTTTAACACTTCTTTCAGCTAATGAATCCAGGTATTCCTTGATACAACGTTCCACCACATTTTGTTTTAATTGGTGGAGTATACAACATTATTGCTGTATGCGGGTAAGCGCATTACACTCACTTCTATCTTGGTAGAACAAGATGTTAGTTGCAAGACAGTGACTGCTCAGTGTTCTTTCATAGAGTTCAGTAAATGGCACTATGACCTACATAGAATTGCAAATTGTTCTAGCAGTGTGAATGGAGATATTAGTTGAAAGATTTTCTCACAGTTCTTTTATCTCAGATTGGTGAGCGTATGGTATGTTTTGCATAACAGCCGCCGGGTTTTTACTTTTAACACCTCTTTCAGCTAGTCTTTTTTTTTATATATAATATTCCACACTTTTTTTTTAACGGGTAGAGTGCAATACAATATTGCACCACACTTTTTTTTAACCTGGTGGTGTACATGACACTGTCATTGTATGCGCGTCAGGACATTCCAACCGCTTCTAAGTTGGTAAACAAGATGTTAGTTGCAAGACGGTTTCCTCTCAGTGTTTTCTCGTAGAGTTCAGTAAGTTGCACTATGACCCGCATAGAATTGCAAATTTTCTAACTCTGTGAATAGAGATGCTAGTTGAAAGACGTTTTCACTGTTCTTTTAACTGAGAGTGGTGAGAGCCTATGGTACTTTCCGCATGAGCCCTGCAGGCTTTTACTCTTAATCCCACCACTCTGAGATAAAAGAGCACTGAGAACATCTTTTAACTAAAATCTCGATTCACAGAGTTAGAACAGTTTGAAATTCTATGCTTGTCAGAGCGCCATTTAGTGAACTCTATCAAACAACACTGAACCTACTGTCTTCAACTAATATCTTCTTTTACCATGTTAAAAGTGTTTGAAATGCCCTGACCTGCTATAACGAGGGAGTTATGTACTCCACCCATTAAAACAAAAGTGTGGTGGAACCTAGTATCAAGGAATATCTGGTTTCACTAGCTGAAAGAAGTGTGAAAAGTTAAAATCCTACAAAGCCTAGGCAGAAAGTACCATACACTCCACACTCTGAGATAAAAGAGTAGGGAAACCATCTTTAAACTAGTCTCTCGACTCACAGAGTTAGAGCAGTTTGAAATTCTATGCGGGTCATCCAGGGAAAGTGCCATTTACTGAACTCTAAGGAACAACAGTGGGCATAAAGCTTCCTTCATCTAACATCATGTTTCGCTAAATTCTTAGAAGTGTTTGACAAACCATGACCCGCACGTCGGAAACTGTCATGTACTGCACCATTTCAAACAACAGTGTGGTGGAACATGGTTGAAAGTAATATCTGGTTTCACTACCTGAAAGAAGTCTTAATAGTTAAAACCCTCGGGGGCCTAGGCTGAAAGTACCACCTTCTCCATACCATACTCTGAGATAAAATAATAGTGAAACCATCTTTCAACTGACCTCTCGGTTCACAAAGTTAGAACAGTTTGAAATCCTCTGCGGGTCATACATGGAAAGTGCCATTGACGGAACTCTATGAAACGACACTGTTGGGAAACAATCTTTCAACGATTATCTGGGTTTTACTAACATCGAGTTGTTTGAAAAGCAACAAGGGGCCTGTGCAGAAAGTGCCATATATTCAACTATGGGAAACAACACTGTGGGGAACCGTCTTTCGGAGTGTACGAGAAACCATGCGAACAATGTTGAAAGTGCAATTCCTCATGTTCGCTGCTACATCTCTGCTGCCCCTAGCTGCCCGTGGGATGGCAGGAAGGAGATCCAAAGCCAGGGCTTTCGCTCTCTATTGGAAGGAATAATGGAGGCCTCATGATGACAGTGCTTCGGCTGTGGCCTGGAGGACCGACGTCGCTTTAGCAAAGCCCGTGGCTGTTTCTAATTCCGGAGACAGCCGACTGGCTGAAAGATTGTGCTAGTCGCTTCATTCACAGCAGGCTCCCTTTCCCCATCTCTAATGAAGAACTCAGGCTCGCCGACTATCTTTGTGAACCCCTTTGCTCTATCTTCAAAGGAGTCTCTCCCTGCGGTTCATTCCAAGTGAGTCTCTCAGAGGAACATCCTCTGCTTTCCAGTCGAGAGTGTGGTGAAGTCCTTGTGAGTGTGCAATGGGTTTTGCACGTCTTCTGGTTTCAGAAGTATGTGGACATCAAGAGGCCTGGGTCATTGGAAGATGCCCAGTGGAGAATGCCCAGTATGGATGGATGCTGGGCCAGGGTTGCAGGAGAGAGCGGGCCTCCTTTATGGGCTGCGAAGAAATCAAGCGAGACATCTCCATTCCAGATTGATCCAATTCCCATTTGGAACGTTGAGCTTTCGTGCTCGCTTTGGCAGCACATATACGAAGATAGCCATGTCGAGCTTTGGTCCACCTCCTAGTCATTTTCTTCCCACGGCTGTGTTTTGAAATACGTTCGTGTTCACACATAGGGGCCACAGAACTGTCACTGACTCAGCCGGCACCCTGGGGTAGGCCACAAACGCCCACTCGGGTCCCGTGCTCAGTGAGAGCTTTCAGGCTCTGCTATACCAAAGGAACGATGGCCTCTGAGTGGCTGGTGCTTGGCCTGGTATGGAAGGTGAAGGGGTGCGACCTTGATTCACTCGCCTGCTTGATTGAGTTGCCTTCATTCTGAGAAGCAGACAGTTGGCACATGGGCAGTATGTACCAGGAGTGGGTCAGCACGGGAAACGTCCGTTTCAAGGATAGGGAATGAAGTCCTTGTTCCAGACTCCCGAGAAAAAGCCAGCAGAACCCAATAAGTTACAGCTCAAACCCTGCTGTCTCCGACAACTGACAGAAATGCTGGAAGGGACAGACCAAGCCAGAAGTCTCTGGCTCCTGAAGAAAGACTGCAGGCTACTCCTGTGTGTAGTCCTTCAGAGGGCTCCCTCTGCATAAGCCCGCAGGCATTTCTTATCCCTGATACAACCAGGTTCATAGGAGACTCTGATGGTTATTTCAATCTCAACACTCTCCACAGGTCTGTTCTGATGAAGAACACTGGCACTCCTTGTCTCCATTTACACACCTTGGCTCTTTCGTTTGTTGAAGAAAAATGAGGGTTCTGTTTAAACCCAGTGTCTGAGGTATATACTGTCGTCCTTCAAGTTGGAGTCGCCCAGTGTCCATGTTATGGTGATATAGGTTTTGCTTGGGCCCCTCTCAATTTGCTATCAGAAATGTGAGGCCAACCAAAACCCTAGGGTATTTCTTTGAAGGTGCCCAGGGAGAATGCGTGTGGGTAGGCTGAGCCACCTGAGGGTTAGAGGTTAGGGGTTAGGGGTTAAGGGTTAAGGGTCAGGGGTCAGTTTCTGCCTCCCATGTGGGACAAGAGAAAGGGAAGGCAGATATGTCTTTCCTAGATTTGACGAATACCCATTTGAAATGCAGGACCATGACTCACCTCGTAGTGACTCTGATCCCATTGCTGCCTTCCTACCTTGTTTTCAGTTCACACACCAAGACCAAGGGGCTGTCCCATACCCACCAAAGCCCAGGTTTGGACTTGAGCTTCCAGGCCTTTCTGGAGTCGATGCAGAGCTCTCAGAGCCGGATACCTGAGAGGACAGCCAGCACGCCTGTCCCTGAGCCCTCGATGCATAGCGGGCCACAGTATCGTGGCAATGGGTAGCCACGTGAATCCCGGACCCTAATTGACTGAGATACCCTTATGTGGAAGAAAAGACACACTGGGAACGTGCGGCACGCTTCGTGAACTGATCAGCACACTAAAAGCCTTTTGAATAAATGGCGCCCCATAGCCTCGTTCCAACCTATTGATCATCACATATGATGGGAAGCATATTCTTTGTGACTCAGTATGACTGCTGCCCCTGTCTACTGACATGATGTGCAGAGGAACAAGAGAAGCCAAAGCTTCCCTCTATTTCTTAAGGGATAATGTGGGTCTCCTGCCCACAGGGCTCCAAGGGGCATCCTTTGAGGTACTCTTTTAGCCAAGCCGACCAAGGGTTCTTCTGATGCCCGAGCAAGCCAGCGTGCTAATATATGGTGCTGGTCAGACTCTTCTAACCATTACCCAAATCTCATCCTTCATGAAGACCTCTGGCCCTTGGTGTATCAAGTTTCATGACATGGCTTTGTTCTCCACCACGGTTCTCTTGTGATCCCCACAAATTCAGTCACTCAGAGTCATAGCACCGGCTTGCAAAGGTCCAAGGTGGACCAGCGCTTGGGACTTGTGGGACAGGTTGAGCCAAAGGGGCGCTGGCATTTTGGTTTCAGGACTCCATGGACATCCAGAGCCCTGGGCCTTTCGAAGGGGTCCAGCCAAGAACTATTTCTGTGTGGAGGCTGGGCCAGATGGATTATGGGGGACCTGGCCTCCATGCTTAGGGAAAATGAAGTTGAGCATGTCCCTTCCACATTGATCACATTCCCATTGGATGCAAATACTGAACGCACTTTGGTCCAGGCTGGAGCCATTCCCGTTCACTTACTGTCATTCTGCCTCAGGCTTTCTTCACCCTTAGGAGCCGTAGAGCTCCTCAGTGGGGACCAAGGCGTGGGCGTCGGCCACCCACTCGGCCCCCTGCTCAGTGACAGCCATGAGTATCACCTACCCAAAGGAGAATAGCCCTCCCATCCCTTGAGCTTGGTCCTTGACTGTTTGTAGCAATCGGGGGTGGGGGAGGGGAGCCAGCTTGCTTCACTGCTCTGCCTGATAGAGGGGCCTTCCTTCTGAAAAGCAGACAGTTCACACTGGAGCAAGAGGCTCCGGAAGCTGGTCAGCACGGAAAGAGCCCTTTACAGAAATAGGGCCCCGGGGACCCTCTTCACACTTTGGAGGAAGACTTGGGGGCACCTGAAGGTGACAGCACTGTCACTGCTCACTCCATTCAATGAAGTCCAGGGCTCTCTAGGTGCTTGTGAAAGTAGGAGACAGGCTTGCGGCTTTCAGGACTCTCAAGTGCGGACGCTAGATGGCACTGTTGCCTAAGACTTCTGGTGTTTCTTCTTCCCAGAGCCAGGTTGCCAGGAGCTGGTGCTGGGCCCTTCCTTCTCCACAGAATTCCCCTGTCAATCTCTGAAGAGCTCTGAGCCTCCTTATCCACCTTGACACATCTTATCCACCTTGACACATCTCTGCTCTCTTGTAGACACAAGGTTCTTCCCACAATCCGTTCAGAGTCAGTGTCTCACGGTCATCTCCTCTGCCTTCCACCTGGGAATCCGACTCAGTCCTGGAGACTGTGGGAGAGATTTTGGCCACAGGGCTCCATCTTCAGCTCCATCTTTGACTTCACTGGGCTCCAGAAGTATGGGGTCATTCAGAGACCCAGCCCAATGGAAGGGTTCCAGCAGAAAAGGTTTGTGTGTTGCTTGGGCGAGAGATTTGGGCACGGAGCTGGCCTTCTTCTGGGCCAAGGGCAAACGAAGTAAGACACCTTCTTTCCAAGTGGATCCATCCCAATTCCCACTGGATGTGTCGAGCTTTGGCCCTCCTTGTGCCCATTTCCTTCACCTTGCTGCACTGCCGACATTTTTTTTTTTCTTTCCTCCCTCGGGAGCTCTGGAGCTATCAGAACCTCAGGTAACTCCCCCGGCTAGGCCACAAACTCCCACTCTGCTCCTGTGCTCAGTCAGAGCTCTCAGGCTCTGAACTAACAAACTAACAAAGGAAAGATGGCCTGTATTCCCTGGAAGACTGGTGGTTGGCCTGCGGTGGTATGGAAGGGGAAGGGGAGCCAGCTTGCCACACTGTCCTGGGTGACCATGTTGTCTTCATTCTGAGAAGCAGACAGTTTGCACGTGAGCCGTATGGACAGGGAGAGGGTCAACACAGGGGAAGCCCTTTCCACGAACAAGGAATGATTTCCTTGTTCCACACTCTGAGTGAGAGCCAGCAGAACCGAATCCCTAGAGCTCAAACCTGGGGCCGACCTCAGCTGCTGGAACATGGGGGAGTGTCAGGCAAAGCCAGAAAACTCTGTCTCCTCAAATCAGAATGCAGGGCACCCTGGCGCATTCCTTCAGAGGGCTCCCTTTGCCTAAGCCCAAGGCATTGCTTATTCGGATACAGCCAGGTTGGTAGGAGACTGCGCTGTGTACTTATTCTCAAAATTCTCCACATCTCATGTGTGAGGAGGAACTCGTGCAATCCCTGTCTCAATGTCCACCGTTTACCTTTTTTCTTGAAAAACCGTGCTGCATGGAATTTATCAGAGCCAGTGTCTTTGAATGACATCCTCTTCTCTCAGCACTGGAGTCTGGTGGTGTGCTTGTGGTGATGATATAGGTATTGCAATGGGCCCCTCTCGATTTGGTTTCAGAATTATGTGACCATCTCCAAACCTAAGGTGTGTGAAGGTTCCCAGGCAAAATGCTTGTAGGTAGGCTCAGCCAGAAGGTAGGGGTAGATCCTGCTTCGTGTGTGCTTAGAGGGTGAGGGAAGATAGATATCCCGTTCCTCGATTTGACCGGTGGCCTTTGGAATGCAGAAATTTGACTCACCACGTAGTCATTCTGATCCCATTTCTGCTTTTCTAACTTGACCTCACTTCACACACCAAGACCCGGGGGTTGTCCTGTAGCGCGGAAGTTCCAAGGATGGACATGTAGGTTCCAGAATATTCCTGAGTTGAGGCAGGGCTCTCAGAGTCTCATATCACTGAAAGGAGCTAGACATTTTGTCCTTGAGCCCTCAGTTCAGAGCAGGCTACTGTATCATGAGAATGGGTATCCACTTGGACCCCTGACCCTAACTGATCGACATGCCCTCATGCAGAAGAAGAGACAGGACGTGTCTGTGCGACATGCTCCATGACCTGGCCAGCGCACCAAAAGTATGTGCGCTTTTGAATCTTTCCTGCACCAGGCCTTGTTCCCACCACTTGATCTTCCCATGGAAGCACATTCTTCATGGCTCAGGGGCACTAGGGCCCCTAGGTTCTGCTCTGGTGGGCAGAAGCACGCAAAAAGCCACCGTGTCCCTCTCCTTCTTAAGGGAGAGTGTGGGTCTCTTGCTCACAGGGCACCAACCGGCTCCCTTTGGACAACTCCTGTAGCCATATCCCACAAACGGTCTTCTGATTTCTGAGCAAGCCAGCTTCCTCCTATATTGTGCGAGTCAGTTTATTCTAAACATTATCCAATTCCCATCCTTAAAGACGAACTCTTGCCCTGGGCTTATCGAGTCTCATGACATTGCTTTTTATCCATCAAGGTTTGTCTTGGGGTCCATACAGTTTCGGGCTTGCACAGTCATAGATCCGCCTTGCAAATATCCAATGTGGACCAGCCCTTGTGACTGTGGGGCAGGTTGAGGTAAAGGGGCCGGCATATTCGTTTCAGGACTCCATGGACATCCAGAGACTTAGGGCATGGAAAGGGGTCCAGCCGAGTTCTGTTTGTGTGGAGGCCGGGCCAGAGGGATTCGGCGTGAGCCGGCCTTCATGCAGGGCCTAGGGGAAATGAAGGTTAACGTGGCCCATCCACGTTGATCACATTCCCGCTGGATGGAAACATGGCACACACAGGCCTTGGCCGCAGCCATTCACATTCCCTTAATGTCTTTCTGACTCAGTCTTTGTTCACCCTTACGAAGCGTGGAGCTGGCACTCACTCAGTGGGCACCAAGCCGTGGGCATTGGCCACCCACTCGGTCCCGTGCCTGGTGACAGCCCTGAGCATCGGCTACCCCGAAGGAGAAAAGTCGCCCTGTCTCTGAGCTTGGTGCTTGACTGTTTGGAGCAAGAGGTGGGGGCAGGGGAGCCAACTTGCCTCCCTGCTCTGCCTGATGGAGGGGCCTTCCTTCTGAAAAGCAGACAGTTCACACTGGAGCAGGAGGCTCCAGATGCTCGGGAGCCCAGAAAGAGACCATACCAGGAAGAGGGCCCCAGGGCCCCTTTCCACACTTTGGAGGAAGACCTGGGGGCACCTGAAGGCGACAGCACTGTCACTACTCACTCCATTCAATGATGGGAAAAGCAAGAAAAGCAGACAAAGTCCAGGGCTCTCTGGGTCCTTGTGAAGGAAGGAGACAGGCTTTGCTGCTTTCAGGACTCCCAGAGGCGGACACTAGCAGGCCCTTTCCCCTAAGCCTTCGGGTGGTTGTGCTTCCCAGAGCCAGGTTGCCAGGAGCTGGTGCTGGGCCCTTCCTTCTCCACAGAATTCCCCTTCCAACCTCGGAGGAGCTCCGGCTTTCCTTATCCACCTTACACATCTTTGCTCTTTTGTGGACACAAGGTTCTTCCAACAATCTGTTCAGAGTCAGTGCCTCATGGTCATATCCTCTGCCTTCCCCCTGGGAGACTCTTCCAGTCCCGTTGGCTGGGAGAGAGGACCGAGCCACAGGGCTCCTTCTTCATTAATTCCTTGGGTTTCAGAAGCATGTGGCTATTCCGAGGCCCAGGGAATTTGCAGGCGCCCAGGAGAGGATGTCTGTGTGTAGGCCAGGGCAGACCTTTGGGCAGAGACCTGAACTCCTTGAGGGCCAAGGGCCAAGGAAGGAAGACACCTTCTTTCCATGTAGATCCCAATGCCTGCTGGAAAATATCTAACTTTGGCCCTCCGTGGGCCCGTTTGCTTCACCTTGCTGCATTTCTGACAATGTTGTTTTTCTCCCATGGAAGCCTTGGATCCATCACTCACTCAGCTGGCACTGCACGGTAGGCCGCAAACTTCCACTCTGCTCCTGTGCTCATTGAGAGGTATTGGGCTCTGCGCTAACAAAGGAAAGAAGGCCGTTAGTCCCGAGTGCGTGGCGATTGGCCTTCCGGGGATTGCAAGGGGGAAGGCTAGGTACCCTCCCTCACTGACCTGGATGATGGAGTTGCCTTCATTCTGAGAAGCAGACCGTTTGCACATGGGCGGTATAGGTCAGTATGGCGTCAGCACAGGCAAAGCTATTTTGAGGACCAGGGAAAAACAGTCCTTGTTCCAGACTCCTGAGAAACAGCCAGGAGAATCCAGTAGCTACAGTTCAACCCCGACAGCGCCATCAAATCTTAGAAAATGTGGGAGGGAGAGACGTGGCCAGCAATCTCTGGCTCCGGAGGAAAGAATGTAGACTTCTTGCTGACAGAGATCCCGGTGTAGTGGTTCACAGGGTTCCCTTGGCCTAACCCTACAGGCATTTCTTATTCCAGATACAACCAATTGATAGGAGCTCGTGCTGGGCACTTCCATCCCAACATTTCCCACATCTCATGTGTGACGAAGGACTGTGGCCAGCCTGTGTCTCCACAGGCAACCATTCATTACCCTGCTTTTGAATAAGGTTGTGAATGGAATGTATTCAGAGCCACTGTCTTAGAGGAATAGTCTCGTCTTTAAGTTTGTGAGCCTGTTGGAGTCCCTGTGATGGTGAGACAGGTATTGCGATGGGCCACTCTCAATCTGGTTTCCGAATGACGTGACCATCGCCAAACCTACGGTGTGTGAAGGCGTCGAGGCAGATTACTTGTGGGTAGGCTCAGCCAGAGGTGAGGCTCACAACTGTCTCACGTGTGGGAGGACGGTAGGGAAGTTAGACATCTCCTTCCCCGATTTGACCCATATCCATTGGAAGGCAGAACTTGGACGGGCCTGGGAGTCCTTAGGAACCCTTTGCTGCTTTTCTAACGGGGTCTCAGTTCACACACCAAGGCCAAGGGGCTGTCCCATACACAACCAGTGTCCATGGATTGCAGGTGACTTTGCAGGCAGTTCCTGAGCCAATGCAGGGGTCTAAGATGCTGATCGGTGAGAGGACAGCTTGCACTCTTGTCCCCAGGCTGGAGTAACCAGGGAATGGCTAGCCACATTGACTCCCACCCCGAATTGACGGGGACACCCTCATTCAGAAGTGCGGTCAGTCTGCGCACGTGCAGTTTGCTGCATGATCTGATCGGCGCACAAAACACCTTTTGAAAAAACGGTGCACTAAGGCCTCCTTCCCACCTCTTGGTCGTCGCATGGAAGCGCCTTCTTTAGACCTCAGAGTCACTGTTGCCCCTATCTACAGATACGATGGGCAGAAACACACCAAAAGCCAATTTCCCTCTACTGGTTAAGGGAGAAAGAGGCTCTCTTGCTAGCCGAAGCCCACAAAAGATTTTTCTGACTCCTGACCAAGCCTGCTTGCTCCTCGATTGTGCTGGCCAGTGATTTCTAAATAGCATGCAATTCTCTTCCCGAACGAAGATCTCTGATCCTAGGGCTATCCAGTTTCATGAGTGTGCTTTATTGTCCATCAAGGTTCGCTTTGGGGTCCACACAACTCTGTCTGTCAGAAGAATAGCTCAGGCTTGCAAGTGTCCGAGGTGGACCAACCCTTGTGTCTGTGGGACAGGTTGAGCCAGAGGGGCCCTGGCCTTTTGGTATCAGGACTCCATGGACACGCAGATCCCGAGGTAATTTGAAGGGGTCCGGCCGGGAACTGTTTGGGTGGAGGCTGGGCCAGCCACACTAGCGGGAAGCTGGCCTCCTTGCTGGGCCTCAGAGAAATGAAGTTTAACAAGTCCTTTTCACATTGGTCACATTCCCATTGGGTGCACATATCAAGCTCCCTTTGGTCCTGGCTTCGGCCAGTCCCGTTCACTGACTGTCTTTCTGACTCAGTCTTTGTTCACCCTTAGGAGCCATGGAGCTGCCACTCGCGCAGAGGGCACCAAGGGATGGACTTTGGGTGCCCATTCAGTCCCTCGCTCAGGGACCGCCATGAGCATGGGATATCCGAAAGGAGAAGAGCCCTCCAATCCCTGAGCTTGTCGTTTGGCTGTTTGAAGCAAGGGGTGGAGGGAGGGGAGACAGCTTGCCTCATTGCTCTGCCTGATGCAGGGGCCTTCCTTCAGAAAAGCAAACTCTTCACACCTGCAGGAGGCTCCAGAAGCTGCTCAGCCCAGAAAGAGCCCTTCAGAGGAAGATGGCCCCGATGCCCCTTTCCACACTTTGGAACAACAGCTGGGGACACCTCATGGCTACAGCACCACCCCTGCTCACTCCATCCAGTGCTGGGAAAACAAGAAAAGCTGACAACGTCCCCGGGCTCTCTGGGTCCTTCTGAAGGAAGAAAGCAGGCCTGTCGCCCCCAGGCCTCCCAGATGCAGACCCTAGAGGCCTTTTTTGCATAAGTCCTCAGGTGTTTCTTCTTTTTCCCCCCAGAGCCAGTTTGCCAGGAGCAGGTGCTGGGCACTTCTTTCTCCATATAAATCCCCTTCCTCTATCTCTTTTTTGAAAATTTTTTAACGTTTAGTTATTTTTGAGAGACAGAGAGACAGAGCATGAGCGGGGGAGGGGCAGAGAGAGAGGGAGACACAGAATCTGAAGCAGGTTGCAGGTTCTGAGATGACAGCCCAGAGCCTGATGCGAGGCTCCAACTCACGGACCGCGAGATCATGACCTGAGCCCAAGTCTGACGCCCAACCAAATGAGCCACCCTGGCGTCCCTTCCCCTTCCTCTCTCTGGGGAGCCCTGGCCCTCCTGATCACCGTCACACATCTTTGTTCATTTTTTAGAAACAGGGCTCTTCCCACACTCCGTGCAGAGCAGGTGTCTCACAGTCATATCCTCTGCCTTCCACCCGGGAGTCTGACCCAGTCCTTGTGACTGTGGGAGAGATTTTCCCACAAGGCTCCTGCTCCATTAATTCATTCAGTTTCAGAAGCATGTGGCTCTCGAATGGCCCAGGGATTTGTAGTTGCCCCAAAACGGGTGTTTGTGTGAAGGCTGGGCCAGAGATTTGGGCAGGGAGCTGGCCTCCTTTCGGCCAAGGGGCACTGAAGGAAGACATCTTCTTTCCAAGTGGGTCCCAATCCCCACTGGAAATGTCGAACTCTGCCCCCCCCCCTGCACACATTGCCTATCTATGCTTAATTTCTGGCTCCCCTCCTCCCATTAGGAGCCACGGAGCCATCACTCACTCAACTGGCACCCTTGGGTAGCCATCATACTCCCTCTCTGCTCCTGGGCTCAGGGAGAGTTCTCAGGCTCTGAGCTAAGGAAGAACAGATGGCCTTTAGTCCCTGAGTGCTTGTTTCTTGGCTTGCTGTGGTATGGGAGGTAAAGGGGAGCCATCTTTCCTCGCTGAGCTGAAGGATTGAGTTGCCTTCATTCCGGGAAGCGCACAGTTTGCACAAGGGTGGTATCGGCCAGGTCGTGGTGAGGACAGGAAGAGCGTTTTCCAGGAATAAGGAGTGGATTCCCTGTTCCAGACTCCTGAGCAAGAGCCGGTAGAACCTAATGGCGACCGGCACCTCAAACACTGCTGCCTCCATCAAGTGCTACAGAAAGTTGGAGGGACAGATATAGCCAGAAACCTCTGGCTCTGTAAGAAAGAAAGGAGGTTGCTTGCTCACAGGGCTTTCACGTGTGTCCTTCCAGAGGGCTCCCTTTGCCTCAGCCCACGGGCATTTCTCTTTCCAGATACCAGCAGCTTCATAGGAGACTGTGCTGGGTACTTCCTTCTCAACATTCTCCAGATCTCAGGTGTGATGAAGAACTCTGAGAGTCTGTGTCTCCGTTTCCACCACGTAGCCTTTTATTGTCCAACGAGTTTCTGCATGGAGTTTATCCAGAGCTAGCGTCTTAGAGTCATATCCTCTTGTTTCAGCTTGGGAGTTTGGCGGTGTCCTTTGGATGGTGACACAGGTTTTACTTTGGGTCCTCCTCAAGGTCGTTTGAGACTACGTGGCCAGCCCCACACCTAGGGTGTGTAAAGAAACCCAGGGAGAATGCTTGAGGGTGGTTGGTTGAAGCCAGTGTTTAGGGGAGGATCCTGCCTCCTGCATGAGAGAAGATGAAGGGATCATAGAGATGATCCCCTTCTCTTATATGACGCATGCCCAGTGGAATGCAGCACTCGGACTCAACTTCCTATCTCATGGCTGCTTTTCTCACTTGGTCACAGTCACACACACCCCCCAAGACCATGGGGCTGCCCTGTCCACAACCAAATTCCAAGGATTGGGGGCGAGTTTCCAGTCATTTCCTGAGTCAATAGAGGGCTCTCAGAGTTCGATGCCCCAGAGGTCAGCTGACCCTCTGTCCCAATAGCTCTGGTTGCTTAGCAGGGTATGATAGCAATAGGAAATAATTGCTCTTCTTTGGCAAAAAGGTTCTCCCCGGAATCTTGCCGGAGTCAGTGTCTCAGAGACATATCCTTTCTTATTAAGTGAGGAGTCGGGTACAATCCTGGTGAGTGTGCAAGAGATTTGGCCACAGGGGCGGTGAGAAGTGGGTATCAGAATTTGTGGACATCCCCAGGTCTCAGGTATCTGCAGGTACCCAGTGGAGAATGCTTGTGTGCAGGCAAGCTGAGGTTTGAGGAAGGCAGCCAGCTTCCAGTCTGGGTCGAGAGTTAATTAAGAAAGATATCTCTTGCCTAGATGGGTGCCGTTCCCTTTGGAGATGCAGAACTTGGCACTGCTCATACTCATCCCCATGCCTATTGTTGCCTTTCTAGCTAGGTTCTTGTTCACGTTCCAGAGACATGGGGCGGCCACTTACACGGCCATGGCTATAGGAATGGTGCCAGGGTTCCAGTCAGTTCCTGAGGAAACTGAAGGCTCTCTGGTCTAATATCCCAGAGGAAACCGGGCCCTTCCGTCTCGGGGCACATGCTGTTGCTTAGCTGGCTAGGGTAGGCACGAGCATGGGTAGCCAGTTGACCTCCCTCCCCTCAATAATGGAGACACCTTCATTTGGAAGAACAGTAGGTTTTCATGTGGGCAGAATGTTCCAGGACCTGGTCAGCGCAGAAAGTATCTTTGGATGGAATACTGACCCGAGTCCTTGCCCACCAGCCAGGAGCACATCCCTGCTGCAGCTGTATCACTGCTGCCCCTCTGGACTGATGGCAAGGGCAGGTCACACGCCCAGAGCCAGGTCTTCCCCTCTGATGCTGAAGGAAGAATCCGGGCAGGCTTCTTGAGGACCGGGCTTTCCGGTGGAACTTACAGACGGAACCGTTTGCCCAAGCCTGAGCCATCAGTCAGCGAGCTGGGGAAGACGGTGGGTGCTAGTCACCTCACTCTCCACATGATCTCATTCTCATCCCTGATGCAGAACTCTGACTCCCCCCCAGCCATTGTCACCCCCTTTGCTCTATTTTCACTCTGAGCCCTCCCTGAGCTCCATTCCCTGTGAGTGTCTTAGAGTCATACCCTTAGAGTCATACCTCAGAGTCATACTGGGGATTCAGGTCCATTCCCTGCGACTGTGGCATAGGTTTGGCCACAGGGCCCCTAGCTGTTCAGCGGGAGCGTCTTCCCTGTATGATGGTTTGTCTCTGCATGAGGCTCTCAGGACTCGGATTTGTGGCCAAGGAGGCCAGTATTTTTGTGTTTGTGTTTATTTTGCCACCGGGACAGGCCCTGAGATCCTCTCAGGCTTTCGTGTATCTTGAGAAGACAAGAATAACTGTAAAATAGGAAGTGGTTAACGTTTGGGAATGATGCTCAGGGCAAGATCCATTTCTTTTCAACCAGTGCAACCTGAATGATATGTGAAGAGGCAAGGCGACCCTGCTCTAGGACCTCCGTCTGCAGGTCTTCCAGGCATATGGCACACTGGCCAGCATCTTGACTCAGTTCATCCTCATTATAGATTATTCCTGGCTTTGGTCAACACATCACATCATGCATATCCCTTTCAGAGGAGGGTACTCGTGTGAGAGCCCGTTAATCCTCCAAACGTGGGCTGGGAGAAGTGACCTGGGAAGGAGGCCAAGGCCAGGTGCTGCCCTCATGAATTCCACCCTCAGGGCCAGTCGCTGACTGCTGCCACTTTCCTTACAGCACTTGTAAACTTTGTCCTCCAGCCAGAACTGTCACCGTTGCTCCTTTTGAGTGGAGGACAGCGCTGCACAGGCCAATGCCATGGTTGCCATGCCATGGTTGCCTCACCAAGACCACACGGTGGCTTTGCTGGGCCACTGAAGCTGCCATGGCACTGCCTAATACACAGGGCTGTTCGTAACTTGGCACCTGACCCAGAAACCTCCTTGTGGCCGTGCCCTGCAGTCAGCACTGATGCCTGAGATCCCAACGGCCCCTCTGCCCCAGCTGGAAGGTAAACCCAAGTCTGAGGAATTGCAAGTGATGCCATTAGCAGTGGCTGAGCTGCCTGGCTTGGTGCCCACGTGCCATAAGCAGAGGCTTCTGTGAAAATCTATCCCTGGGCACCGGCTGAGTGAGTGACAGCACCATGGTTCCTAAGTCTAAACGGGGACATAGTTAGATCTACAGCCAAGGTACGGGAATGGCCATAAGGAGGGCCAACGGTCAATATCTCCAATGGCAATGGGATCGATCTGGAAACCCCTTTTCCTGTCCCTAAGAAAGCTGAAAAGGAGGCCAGCTCCCTTCCCAGCCCTGTGGCCCAGTTGAAGTGCAAACGTTCTCTTCTGGGCCCTTCCAGCGCCCTAGGCCTCTGAATGTCTCCATGGCATTGACACCAACCTACCGTGGGCCCTGTGGCCAAACCTATCGCACAGTCACAAGCACTGGACTAGGATCCCCAGCAAAATGCCAAGGATATTCCACTGAGAGACGGCATGCACTGGACCCCAGAGAGGACCTAGTTTTGAAATAGAGCAAAAGGGTAAACATGGATCCACGGGGGCCCAGAGTCCTTCATTAGGGTTGAGAATGGGATGATGTGGACAATGGAGTGACTAGTGCCACCTCCTAGCAGGCTGGCTATCTCAGGAAGAAGCAAGACCTGTGGGCTTTGGTGAAGGGAGCCCCCTACAGGCTACATCTGGGAGCCCTGTCAGCAAGGGGCCTGCATTCTTCCTTCAGAAAGAGAGGGAAAGCCCTGCCTGTGGGTGTGTTTCTTACTCTTACCCACTAGTAGGGAATGGTGGCAGGGATTCAGCTGTGGCTGATGGTCAAGTGGTTACAGGCCAGCCTGGTGCTGTATTCCTTTCAACGTCCCTTTGTGTCCTGACAAGGACCTGGAGCATTGTGCGCATGCACGAACCGTCTCCTCTGTGGGATGATGGCACCTCCTTCAGCCGGGGGAAGGAGGCAAGCTGGCCACCCATCCCTGCAATTACTCAAGTAGACTAAGCACCAAGCCCCCGGCGACAGATGGGCCTGCTTTCCTCTGGGATGCCTGACACCCAGAGCTGTCCATTGCCTCAGGAACTGACTGGGCACGCCACAGGAATGTTTGCAGCCAGGCTGCATACCTGACACAGCCCCATGGATTCTGGAATCTTCTAGTTTAAACAGAAGGCATTCATCTGAAGCTCTTGCTCCCAGATAGTACTTGGTCAGAAAAAAGACCAATAGAAAGCAAAGGCATACCCAGAGGACCAATGTCCTTCATTACACGAGAGACAGGGCCAATGTAAGATTTAAGTGGCTAATCCTATCTCCTGGCAGACTGGCTGTCTGGGGAGTGAGGAACACCTGAGGGCTGGTGTGAAAGGAAATCTCCACTGGCTACACCTGAGGGTGACATTCTGCAGGAGGTCTGTGTCCTTCCTTCAGAAACAGAGGGAAAAGTAGACTTGGTGGTGTTTCCTGTCCTTCCTCTCAGGAAAAGGATGCAGCATCTGCCTCAGAGACAAGGGGTTCCTGCTCCCAGCTGATCAAGTGTGTGGAACCTGGAGCTGATGGAGTAGTTCTTGAAAAAGCCCTTTCTGTGCTGACCAGGTCCTGAAGCATAGTATGCCGATGGGAATCATGTTTGACACACAATGAAGGCATGGCTACCCTGCACTGTACTTACCAGAGCTGGCCTAGCACCGAGCACTCAGGCACGACAAGGCCCTCCTTCCATTGGATAAACTTACTCTTTACTCTCACATAGCACGGGACCAGAGTGGGAGTTAGCCCCAATCTGTAGGCTCTGCTTGTGTGAAGTGAGGGAAAGACCAATCGTCCCTAAACATGAGCCAAGACGCAGAAAATAGAAATTGGGGGGGAATGGCCACAAGGGGGGCCGAGGTTCTACATTACAGAAGGAAATGTGATAATCCTGGGCACACATATCGACCTCACTTCTCCTTGCTGCATGTGTAAGGCCAGTCCCTCCCCAACCCTCCGGGACTGCCTGTACATATCCATACCTAACCTGCCCATAGATTAAAGTGGAGGATATTGCTCTGAGACACTGACTCTGAACAGACTCCACAGAGATCCTCCTTTGAAAAAAACAAGGGGTGGGGGGGGTGTGGGGAAAAAGATGGAAAGAGCTAGAGGGCCAAAGGGCTTTGTTACACAGGAAAGCAGGATGAAGCTAAGGACATGCCTTGCACAGTCTCCTGAGACGCTAACGGTTTTCTCTCCTCAGAAGGGAGTAGACCAAGGGACCAAGGGAAACTTCCATTGTCTACACCTGGGTGCTCAGGTAGCAGGAGGCCTGCACCTTTCGTTCAGAAAGAGAAGGGATGCTCCTGACCTTGGCTCCTTTGTATGCTCTACCCCTCAGGGCATAGCAAGTACAGTGATTCAGTGGTAGCAGGTTAGTGGTCCCATTGGTGCTTTAGGTATTGTAACCAAGTCATGGTGCAGTCTTGCTTGTAAGGGCTTTTGGGGGGCCGAATTGTCCTGCAGAATACTGTGCATGTCTGATCCATTTGCCTTAGAAGGTGAAGACATTTCATTCAGCCGGGGGAGCGAGGCAAGCTGGCTCCCCATCACAGAGATTGCCAGGGCCAGTCAAGCAACAGGCTCTCCTGGACAGGAGGGTCACTCTTCTCTGGGATAAAGTAACTGATTCCTCTCACAGAGCACAGGACCAGAGTGATAGTTCATCTCAAATCCCGGATGTTGGCTGTGTGGCTGACTGACCAGTTCCTCCTGGTTGTGACCCATGACCTCGTTATGAAAACAGAAAATGATTGGCAGGGGCTAGAAGTAAGGCCAAGGTTCTACATCGCAGAGGATATTAGGATAAAGCTGCGAGTGAAATGTCTAACCTAGTTTCTCCTTCCACCAGAAGTGAGGCCAGCTCCCTCCCAAGCCCTGGCATTGCCTATACATGGACACACTGCTGGGCACCTTCAAGGGCCTCCTGCCTGCCATTGGGAACATAGTTCTGAAAGACAAACAACGAGGGGTCCCTTGTCCCAACCTATTGCAGAGACATAAGAACTTGACTAGGTTCCCCAACTTCAAGGAAAGGCTATTTCTCAGAGATATGGGCTCTGAATGGCACCCAGGGAGAAAGGACTTTGGAAAAGAAAGCAGATATTCACGGAACTGGGAATGCGCAAGGCCAAAGTGCTTCATTATAGATAAGGATGGGACAAAGATTAGAATGAAGTGTCTAGAATGACAATTTCCTGGCAAGAGCCTGTCTAAGGAGGAGGAGACACGTGTGTCCAGAGCAAACGAAACTTCTAAAGGGAAACCTGCTGAAAGCCCAGTCGGCCGAGATCTGCATATTTCCTTCTGACCGAGAGGAACAACTTCTGGCCTTGGCTCCTTTTCCTGCCCTTCCCATCAGGGGATAGAGGCAGCAGGGATTCAGGGGTAGTGGCTCCCCATGCTCCAGGCTGCTGCCCAAGTATTGGGAACCACTGATGTGGTGCATTAGGTCTGGAATGGCCACTTGCTGCACCGTCTAGGTCCAGGAACATACATCATATGCATGGATTATGTGCTCTTCAGACTCTTAGGCCAAGCACTGAGTGCTCTCTGACAGCAGGGCAATCTTTCCTGTGCGTTGCCAGAAACTAATGACTCTTGATTAGCACAGAAGCAGAGTGAGAAATCACCACCCATCCCTGGGAGTTCACTGTGTGATTGACAGCCTCACTGCCCCCGTCCCCCAGCCTCCAAGCCGAGTCCAAGTTAGCAAATGGCAATGGGATGGGCATGGCTCTATGGACAGCCAAGATTTCAATGTCGATGAGAATGGAATAACGCCGAGAGTGAAATGTTCCACTGCATTTGCCCTTGCCCAGAAGTGAGGCCAGCTGCCTCCCAACACCTTTGGCCCTAGCAACACACATACATTCTGTGCTGAGTCCTTTGCACTGACCGACACCCGATGTTGTCAGTATAGCTCTGGGAGGCAAGTTGCAGGGCTCCTATTGCCCAACCTATTCTGTTGTCATGAGAACTCGTCCAGCATCCCTAGTTAAAATCAGAGGGAATTGCTCTGAACCATGGGCCCTGGCATGAGCAGATTCTAGAAACATGGCAGATTCTACTATGAAAAGGAGTAGTCAAAGGCGTCCCGTGCGTGGCTCAGCCGGTTAAGCGGCTGACCCTTGGTTTTGGCTCAGGTCACGATCTCGAAGTTCATGAGTTCGAGTCCCATGTCGGGCTTTGTGCTGACAGCTCAGAGACTGGGGCCTGCTTCAGATTCTCTGCCTCCCTCTCTCTCACCCCTTCCCTCGCTTGCACTCGGTCTCTCTTTCTCTCTCAAAATTAAATATGTATTCTTACAAATTGAAAAATTAAAAAGAAATAAAAAGAGAAAAGGGATGGGGCTCTAGGGTGGCTAGGTCAGTCACATATCTGATAATGGCTAAGGTCATGAACCCGTGGTTTGCAAGCTGAAGCCCCACATCGCGTTCTCTGCTGTCAGCACAGAGCCTGCTTTGGATCATGTATCCCTCTCTCTCTGCCCCTCCACCGCCTCTCTCTCTCTCTCTCTGTTTCTCTGTCTCTCTGTCTCTCTCTGTCTCTTTCTCTCTTTCTCTCTCTCTCTCTCTCTCTTTCCCTCTCTCTCTCACCTAGAAACAAAGAAATGTTTAATGAAAGGAAACCAGCAAGAGAATGAGAATGGACACATGGAAAGCCAAAGTTCTTCCTTTACAATGAGAGTAGGTTGCAGGTGAGAATCAAGTGATTAGCACAATCTCTTTGAAGCTGCTTCAGAATAAGAAGTACTAGCACACTGAGAAAGGAAGTACACCAGTGGTTTAACCTGGAAGCCCATTCCAGAGGAAATTCAAATGTGATTGGGATACAACTGAAAATGTAGTGTATCGCTCCGTGTTTTCTTGTTCCAGAGGCAGGACTGGTTTTCTTCCAACTCCTCTGGGCCTGTCTACATGCAAATATTCCATGCTGGGCACTTTCAAATGCCTTAGGTTTCCACATGAACACATAGTTCTCAAACATGAGTGGTAAGTAGCCCCACAGCCCCATGTATTCCAGGGTCCAAATAACTTGACCCAAGTCAAGTCTTCAGGTAAACTGAGAGTGAGTTGGCCTTAAAAGTGGCCCCAATGCCTACCAGAGGACACCTAGTTTCAGAACAAGACCGAAAATGGGCATGGATCCACAGAGGCCCAAAGTTCTTGTTTGCAGAGGAGAAGAGGAGAAAACAAAGCATAAAGTGACCAGCAAAACCTGAAGAGTAAGAAACACCGATGGTATGGGGCCACAGGAAACGTCCATTGACTGCACCTCATGTCCCTCCTACAAGAAGTGTTCATCCAGAACTTTGTGATCCAGGAATTCTCCTGGCCATTGCCTTCTGTCCCGCCTTTTCCATCGATTGTAGATGCAACATTCATTCAGGGATTCACGGTCAGTCTCCCTGGTGACCTTCAAGTGTTTGGAACCAGGCTCTGGTACAGGAGTCCTTGACTGGGCTCTTTCTGCACCGACCCACGACTTGGAAGAAAATTGCCCATCTGAGAGCCTTCTGCTTTTCAGAAGGAAGGCAGCTCCATGAGCCCGGCAAGGGACAGCATCAGGGGGAGACATCACCATGCCACCTGCAGCCTGTCAAGCACCACAGTTTCATTAACAAGAGAGCAATGTTCCCTTCGGGATATGAGAAACGGATGTGTCCTGGCTAGCACAGGCAGTGAGGGGGAGCTCTCCATTAATCGGCGAGTGCTCTTTATGTGAGTGACAACCCTATTTCTCCTGAGCGGGACCCAAGACCTCATTAGAAATTCCGCAAGGGGATGGGAACGTACGGAGGGCCAGAGTTCTTTATGTTAAGAGAGATATGGGCTAGAACTTGGATTGTGGTGCCTCGTTTCATCCCCCCTTGCTGCAGAATTGAGGCTGGCTCCATCGCACTCTTCTGTTCCTTCCTACTGCAAATATTATGTGCTGGGCTCCTTCCAGTGCCCTATGTCTTTTGTGGTCAATGCAAGGCTGGAAGGCAAGCCCTGTGGGTGGGCCCATGTTGCCCAACTTTTGTCTCAGTTGGGAGGACGGTGCCCGACTCCCCACCTGACATGAGAGGACATTACTCTGACATTCTGGCCCTGAATCGCCACAGCAAATGCCTAAGTAGAAAAAGTGCAAGGGCATGGGAATGGAGACATCAGTGGCCCAAGTTCTTCACTGCAGATGAGGACAGCATAAAGCTGAGAATGAAATGAGGAGCTGAGGTTCTTCTGGCCTCCCAAGGGAGGCCAGCTCTCTCCCAGCTGCTCTGGACTTGACCTATGGGCAGAAACTCCTATGCCTTAGGCCTCCCATTGTCAACGTGGTTAGGAAAGGCAAGTCTCAAGGGGCCCCATTGCTTAACCTACACCTGAGTAACATGAGCTCAACAAGACTGTCCGGTTAAAAGCTGAGGAGATCTCTCATGGACGCTGGCCGGGAATGCTTCACAGGCAATTCCTGGTTTGAAAAATGGCCAAATGATGGAACTGGATACAACGAGTGCCAAAGTTCTCCTCATGTAATGAGAATGGGGTAAACCTGAGAATGAAGTGACAAGCACACTCTGGGCGCAAGCTGGCGGTCTTGGGTATCAGAAGCACATCTTGCCTGGGGCAAAGAAAACCTCCAATGGTTACGCTGGCAACCAGTTTTTCAGGAATTCTTCTTTTGGGACTTGAGAAAGGGAGGGGAAGCTGCTAGCACTGAGTGGATTTCTTCCCCTGACCTACAGTGGATACAGTCACCAGTGGTTTTGCTATAATCGGTTTCCACACTTATGTGTTCGGAATCAGGCTCTGTGGAAGTAGTCCATGAATAGGCAACGATACACTGGCCAGTTCTGGGAGCTAAATGCCCATCTAGGAACCTTTTGCTTTTCCATAGGAAGTCATCTCAAGCAGCCGGGGGAGGGAGGCACACTGGGTAAGGATCACGGTGCCTACTCCCAACACTGCCAAACCCCACCATCTCAGGAACAGGTAGTTAATCTTTCCTTGGGGGATATCAGAAACTGACCGCTCCCGGCTAGCATAGGAATGGCGTGGGAGCTGGCCACCAAACCCTGGGCATTTGCTGTGTGAGTGAAAGCCCTATCACAACTCACTATGACACCAGACCTCCTCAGAAAAACAGGCAAGGGATCAGAATGGACACATGACAGGTCAAAAGTCCTCATTCCAGCAGACAATGGGATAAAACTGAGAAGAGAGTGACTAGCTCTGTTGCTCTTCTCCCCACAAGTGAGGATGCTTCCTCCCAATTCTCTGGCTTTGCCTATACACCAACCTTGAGGCTGGCAACCTTCAAGTGCCCTAGGTTTTGCCGTGTCAAAATATTTCTAAAAGGCAAGTCCCATGGTGTCTTTTGCCCGTACTCTACCAGCGTCAGGATACCTTGGGAGGCTCCCCAATTAAAATGAGGGGCCATTGCTCTTCGGTCTGGCCTTGAACTCCCCACAGTGGGGACTTATTTACAAAAAGAGTAAGGGATGGGAATGGATACATAGAAAACCAAAGATCTTCATCGGATGAGAATGGATAACTCTGGGAATATGAGAACAGCACGATCTCCTGGAAAGCTCACTGTTTTCTGAAAGACAAACACACATGGGCTGGGTAAAAGGGAAGCATCCATCTGCTTGATGAGGGAGCAGAAGGCAAGCTGAGGGCCAAACACAAAATAGCATTCCCTGCCCCTACCCCCAGGAGGGATATGTGTGACATTCCTCAGGCACCCCCTGGCTACCCAAGGACAAAGGACAGGACAGAAAACAAATGGCTAAACTGATAGAACTTCCATCGATGGACAAATATCTCAGTAAATGATAAGAAAAACGCAGGGGCCTTATCTCCAGACACCTGTGGACTCTGATTCCTGGAACCCCAACCATAACCTGAGTGCCAAAGTGATATGGAGAACAAAGGCAACAGGGAAAAGGCAAATAAAAGTGAATTTCCTGGGGACTCTGCCTGGGTTTCTGAGTCTCGGAAGCCTCCAGCTTTGGCTCAGGTAATCATCACACAGTTCCTGAGTTTTTGCACCATGTGGGCCTCTGTGCTGACAGCTCATAGTGTGGAGCCTGCTTTAGATTCTGTGTGTCCCTCTCTCTCCCTGTCCCTCTGCCAGAGCACATTCATTCTGTCTCTCTCTGTCTCTCTCTCTCTCTCCCTCGCTTTCTATCTCTCTAAAAAATAAAATAGACAAAAAAAGATTGAAATGGAATTTGAAGGTGACCTGCAGCCCTTCGACAAATACTTGAGGCTGCCAGAGTAAAACGCATCTCCAGGAATGCCTTATTTCCTTAATATTAATGTTTAGCTGGAAGCAAAAACAAGTTACCTTGAAAATATCTAGGTCTCCAGTCATCTGTGTGTCTTTAGCCCATGCAAGTGCTTGCCACTTGCCATTTGATCCATATTCTACGAGCAGTCATTCTTCACATGATCAATAACAGTAATAACAATCTAATCATAATGATGATGATGATGAAAAAAGTACTGATAATAATAAATCCGACGGAACACACTTGACTCTCAGGTATAAGAAAGGCTATACCATTCCATTTGGCTAACCATCCAACCATTCCATATCCATTATGGCTAACCATCCAACAGAATTGCCCTTGGTTCCCAGATCAAGGAACTTATGATCTTAGTGTGTGGGAACGAGTAGAAAACACATTAAAGGCCAGGCATTCTGCGGGGGCTAGTGTCCCTCCTAAAGTCATTCTCACCGGGTCCATCCTCAGCACTGCCCCGCCCCACTTGAGCTCAGAAGATGTATGTAAAGTCTTCGCGTTCTCTAAAAAAAAAGGGGGGGGAAACCTGCCCCCCCCATGATCAGCCTGTGCCTCTGCTGACTTTGCAACCAAAACATACTCCCCTACAAGAGTCTGGCTCCAGAAGGTCCAGGAGTCCCTGAGAGGATGCACGGTGTCCGAGAAAGAGAGTGAGAGAGCCTCGGCTTTCTTTCTGATCACCAGGCAGGCATCTCTGCTCTGTCGGTTTTTGTGTCTTTATTTACAGATCAAGTGTGAAGACGACATCAAAAAAGTGGAATTTTTACTACAAAGAATTCTCGGTGATAAGATGTGTTTTTAACCTGATGTTTAACCTGTGTACAGAAACATGTTTTACAGAGGCATTTTGGCAGAACTACTCTAATTGCAGTGAGGCAGTTAATTTTTACAAATAATAGGATAACAGGATACTCTCAGTGCAAAGCAGATAACATACACATCTGTTTAAACCAGTAGGAAATGTTACAACTAAGAAGATAAGCAGGATGTTCTCAGTGAGAAGCAGAAAGCAAACACATTTGTTTATATCAGTATGCTAAGATTCACACATAGACTAGGCTAGGAGTCTTTCTGTCTGGCTCACAAAAGGAAGAAGGTATTTGCACTGCTTAGCAAGTTGCTTGTGTCAACCTTGTGATTTGATGTTGAAGGTGTAAGCACCATAGGGGCCCTAGAGGTGCTGGCCTTTCTTTTTAAGTTTTACCTATTTTTACCCTTCCTCATAAGGGATATCAGTGTAAGGGAAAGTATTTGTGGCACCAATTAGCAAAGGGATGTGCAGGAACTTATGTCTGGCTCTTGTTTGTCTCTTATCTCTAAGTTAGGCTCTTTTTCTCCAGGCCAGAGTTAATAGTAACTCTTGTGTTTTTTTATCCCCCTTTCTTATCTATGTCTTGGGTTTGTGAGGCTCATTCGAAGAGCCTTTCGACAAACTTCTGCAGTGCTTTGTCTCAATTCTTCTCTGTCGAGGTGGGAATATGCTTCTCCCCATGAGGTATCTGTGTGGGAAATATTCGTCTGATTTGGAACACTGTGAGGCCTAATCAATAACAGCAGTCCCATTCCCAATATGAGCCAATAGTAGAAGGAGATACCAGTTTCGCTTCATGGCATGAGCTGTGCACCCATCTGCCCTTTCCTTGCTGTGACCGTGTCGTCTAGCAAGGCCGACGCGGCTCCCAGCAA
>JAQQST010000120.1:14419-28937 GCA_028646485.1 Cryptoprocta ferox | reverse complement strand
AGCCACTCTGACTGGCGTGAGGTGGTATCTCAGTGTGGTTTTGATGCGTATTTCCCTGATGATGAGTGACGCTGAGCATCGTTTCATGTGTTTGTTGGCCATCTGGATGTCCTCTTTGCAGAAGTGTCTCTTCATGTCTTCTGCCCATTTCTTCACTGGATTGTTTGTTTTTCGGGTGTGGAGTTTGGTGAGTACTTTGTAGATTTTGGATACGAGCCCTTTATCCGATATGTCATTTGCAACTATCTTTTCCCATTCCGTCGGTTGCTTATTAGTTTTTTCGATTGTTTCCTTTGCAGTGCAGAAGCTTTTTATCTTGATGAGGTCCCAATAGTTTAATTTGGTTCTTGATTCCCATGCCTTTGGGGATGTGTGTCGAGTAGGAAATTGCTGTGGTTGAGGTCATAGAGGTTGTTTCCTGCTTTCTCCTCTAGGGTTTTGATGGTTTCCTGTCTCACGTTCAGGTCCTTCATCCATTTTGAGTGTATTTTTGTGTATGGTGTAAGAGAGTGGTCTAGTTTCATTCTTCTGCATATTGCTGTCCAGTTCTCCCAGCACCAGCTATTAAAGAGGCTGTCTTTTTTTCCATTGGATACTCTTTCCTCCTTTGTCAAAGATTAATTGACCGTACATTTGTGGAGATTTCCGACTTTCAACAAGGGATTTTGTTTCAGAAGTGTGTTCCTGTCCATTATTTTTGCATTTTTTACATGTTCCCCCTCCCCTGTTTCTCGTAGATTTTCTTTTATTGAACATACAAAGAGAAGAGAACACAAATCATAAATCACATCAAGTTGATGATGTTTCACCAAGTGAATAAATGCATGGAACCACCACCAAGATCAAGATCTACAACATTACTGGTGCCTCAGAAATCTATACTATGTTCTTATGTAGTCATTACACCTGACAGTTTAACCACTCTTCTGACCTATGTCACTGTAAGGGTGGTGGTGGTGGTGCTGGTGGTGGTGGTGGTGGTGGCGGCGGCGGCGGTGGCGGCCTGTTTTTCAACTTTCTACAAATGCAGTTATCAGTCATGTGCCTTTTTATGCCTGGCTTCTTGTGCTCAGTGTTCTGATATTGAGATCCACTCATGTTATTGCACGTAAGGATATTTGCTAGTTTCGTGTCTGTATGGTATCCTATGCTATAAATTTGCCACACTGTATTTATTCATTCAGTTGTTGATAGGATGTTCAGATTGTTTCCACTTCATGACTATCCTCAATAATGATGCTGCAGACGTATTTATTCATGTGTTTTGGAGAACATGTTTTGCATTTCTGTTTGATATATACATGGATTGTGCGGTAGCCAGAATTCCATGATGGTACCCTGTGACCCTTGTCTTTGCGCAAGGATGGAACCTGTGGACCCAGTGAGCTCTCACTCTCATGATTATGCTAAATTATCTAGCAAAATGGATTGTGCAGATGTAATTAAGGTCACAGATCAGTTGACCTTAAGATAGGGAGATTGTTTGGGGTGGGCCATACCTAATCAGGGGAACACTTACAAAGGACTAGGCCCCTCCTGAAAGAGAGATTCGAGGCATGAGAGAGTACTCGCAGGGGGCCACATGGTGAGGAACTGCAGGCAGCCTCTAGGAGAGGTGTGCCGTCCCCAGGTGACAGCCAGCCAGGGAAAGGGGCCTCAGTCCTCCAGCAGCTTGTTACTAAATTTGGCTGACAATGTGGACGTGTTTGGAAGATACTCTTCTGGAGAGCCTCCAGAAAGGGATACAGCAAGTCCACCGCCATCACACCCTGTGAGATCCTGAGCACGGAAGCTAGTCACACTGGGCAGAGACTTCTGACCAGCACAACTGTGAGCTAATAAACGGGGGTGGTTTTAAGCTGTTAAGAAGGCAGTCATTTTTTTTTTCCACACCAAGAGAAAGCTAATATATATTTTGGTACCTGAATGTGGGGTGCTGCCCTTGCAAACAGCTAAAAATGTAAGCATGGCTTTGGTACCGGGTAGTGGGCAAAGGCTGAAGGAAATTTGAGGTGCACGCTAGGGAAAGCCTAAGTGGCCTTAGACAAAGTCCTGATTGCCTCAGTCTGTTTAGTAGAAATCTGAACTTTAAGGACACGGCTGGTGAGGGCTCAGAAGGAAGTGAGGGACATGTTATTGGAAACTGGAAAAAGGGGGAATCCCTGCTATGTAGTGGCAGAAAGTTTAAAACGATTGTTGCCTGCGGTTATGTGGAAAGAAGAAAATATAAATGACAATCTTGGACATATGGCTAAGGGAGAGGTTGGAGGTAGCAGGATTTGGGTAGCATAATAGAAAAACAAAAAACAAAAAAAACAAACCCTATATTGCCTTGAGCAGAGTGTTAGTGCAGTTCTGGAATTTAAAAACCAAGGATTATTCCAGGTTTTGAAACTTTACCAAAGAATTCTGGCTGTTGTTCTCCCAGCTGGATTTCCAAACAGCTTTGGGACTCTAACTCCTTTCTGCCTTCCTATCCCCTGCCCCACCTTTTCAAACCAGAATGTTCTAGCTGTTACTCTATTCCCCATCCCGCCATTGCGTGTTGGGGAAGATAGCTTGTCACTTTAGTGTCATCAGTCCCTAGTTGGAGAGGGATGGTGCCCCAGGAGTTGTACTGCACGGGTTATACCCAGGAATCTCATCCATGCCTGATTTAGATGAGTAGGATGATGAGATTCTGGACTCTGAGCTGTGCAATTTTGATGGGCTCTTGGACTTGAGCTGTTGCCAAAATACCATGAGAAATGTGGAGACTTAGTGGGACGGAGTGAGTGCATTTTGTATGTGGGACAGACTGGATCACTGGGGGCCAGAGGGCATACTGTGGAAGGCAAAATTCTAAGATGACTCCTAATGACCCTCAACCTTGTGTAATCCCCTCCCGTTCAGTATAAGAGGAGCCTGTGAATATGATTGTGGGGAAATAGGTTCTACTTACATAAATGGGTTCGTAAAATGCTTAGGGTGGAAAGCCACCACCACAGGGCAAAAGCGCCTGAGGTTAGCTAGTGAGATACTGTAATAGAATCACGAGTAACTTGTTATATCACCTGCGGGAAACTACTTTCCATCTGGTGCCAATATGCTAGTGTACCTTGATCACAAATACCACTTGCCTCCCAGACCCTTTGTTTCTTACACAAGTTAATGATTGCTATCTGAATGTTTTCTTCATGTTCACCATGTGTGTAATATCTTGTTTTCTTTATGTTCACCACGTGGGTAATATCTTGCGCGTTCAATAAATACGGAGATGAAACCCCTGTTCAGGGCTCTTGTCTCCTCCTGGGCATTAGCCTCTCTCGTATTCGATTCTGTGTCCGCTCTCTTGCTGGACAAGAGAGAACTCCAGACTCATAGTCTGCGGCATATGATCTGCTGTCACTCCTGTGATTATGTTACATTACATGGGAAAAGAGATTTTGCAGATGTATTGAGGTCCCAAATTGGTGGACCTTCAAGTAAGGAGGTCACCCTGGGTGGGCCAGGCCTAATCAGGCAAACCCTTGAATGGGAACCCTCCTGAGAGACTCAAGCATGAGAGGGTGTATGGAGGGGTCCGTGTGGCAAGGAACTGCAGGCAGCCTCTAAGGGCTGAGAGTGGGACTGAATTCTGCCCATAACCCAAATGAGCTTTGACATGGACTCCTCAGAGCCTCCACAAAGAAACACAGCCTGCCCAACACCTGATGTCACCCTGTGGTACACTGAGCAGAGAACAAAGGCAGGCCACACATGGACTGCTGACCTACAGGACTGTGAGCTAATAAATAGACACTGTTTTTAAGTTGTTGAGTTTATGGTACTTTGTTATGCAGGAATAGACCATTAATACAGACAGCATTGCTGGGTTATAGAGAACGTACATATTCAGCTTTCATAGATAGTGCCAAACGGTCTTCCAAAGAGGTGGTACCAATTTACATTTCCACCGGCATTGGAGAGTTCCTCCATATCCTCACCAACCCTTGATATTGGTAGTTATCTTGGCTATTCTGGTAGGTGTTTCCTGATACACTGGGATTTTAATGTTCATATCCTTGGTGACCAAGGTTGAATGGCTTTTTTTTCCCTCATCAATCAGTTAGTTGGATGTCCTGTTTTGCAAAGGTCCTGTTCAGATATTGTGCCAATTTTTCATTGCGTTGTCCTTTTTCCTTCTTGATTTTAGGAGTTACAGTATTATATTCTGTACGTGAGACATCTGTGGGATATGTGTGTTACAGATACCTTTCTCCCCTTCTGAGGCTTATCTTTTCACTCTCTAAATGTGTCCCTTAATGAACGGAAGTCCTTATTCTGATGAAGTCCAAAGTATTGATGGTTCCCTTTATCGTTAGTGCTTTTTGTGTGCTCTTTCCAAGATCTTTACCTATCCCAAGGTCATAAAGATTTGTTCATATGTGATTTTCAATAAGCTTAAACTTCTGAAATTAATTTTTGTGTATGGCATAAGTTAAGGGACAAGGTTAATGTTTTCCCCCAATGGATGGATATCCAATATCCACTTTTTTAAAAGACTCTCCTCCCCTCAAGGCACTGTAGTGGCACAACTGTTGTCAGTGTGGTGACCATGCTTTGTAGGTCTGTTCATGGATCCTTCTCTTTGTTCCTTTGGCCTGTTTGTCTAATTCTCGTGCTCATACCACACTATCTTAATTATTATAGCTGTGGGAAATAAGTTTACAAATTCTGTACGCTTGCTCCAATGGGTTAACAAGGCTTAGGGCAGAAAGCCACCACAGGGCAAAAGCACCCAAGGTTAGTCAGTAAGTAAAACAAGGCTTAGGGTGGAAAGCCGCCTCCACAGGATGAAAGCGTCCCAGAACAGTTAGAGACAGAAAGCCGCTACAGGGCAAGAGTGCCCAAGGTTAGCTAGTGAAAAAGGGTGCCTGGTTAGCCTTGAGGCAGCATGCTCTGGCAATCTTAAACTTTGGAGATAACAGCTACTTGGCTGTATTGCCCACAGAGAAACACTGTCCATCTGGCAACTGGCGCCAATAGATCATTGTGCTTTAATCTCAACTTCTAACACCACTCATCACCACCCCCAACACTTTGCTTCTTACACACACAAATTAATGGTCATTGTCTTATTGTTTTCTCCTGCATGTACACCATGCATGTAAAACCTCGAGAGCTCAGTAAATAGAGAGACAAAACCCCTGTTTGGGGGGCTGTTGTCTCCTCCCGGACATTGGACTCTCTCATATTCAATTCTGTGTCTGCTCTCTTGCTGGACAAGAGAGAACTCAGACTCAAAGTCTGCAACATATAGTATCATAGCTGGTCTTGCTATGTGGCTGTAAAAGTCCTGAAAAGTCTTGGCTGTTCTTGGATCTTTTTTATCCATATATAATTTAGAAGCAGCTTGCCAATTTCCATTTTAAAAAAAACTGCTGGGAATTTGATTGGGATCGTGTTGAATCCCTCGATCATTTTCACAAGAATTCTCTCTTCGATACACTTTCATACTATTGTCTTCTGATAAGTAGACATGACATGACCTCTGATTTATGTAGGCCAGTCATCTTTAATTGCTCTCGGAAATGCTATGTGTGGGCAGAGGTCTTGGGACTCCTTCGTTATATTTGTTCCTAGGTGTGTGTTCTTTTCTGATGCCATAATAGACGGCATTTAAAATGTTTTCTCCTTGTAATTCTAATGCTAGTGTATATAGAAATCCAACTGAATTTTGTAATATTGACCATCTATCCAGCAATCATGCTAAATCACTTATCAATTATAATATCAGATATATACACTTTTTGAGATTTTTAATGCAAACCCTCTGCTGTGTCCCTTTTCTTTCTTTAAGAGCTGAGAAAACTTACCCCAAAGACTCCAAGTGGACATGCATCTCATTGATATGGGGAGTATCAACTGGGGAATGCCCATTCCTAAGCCAGTCAGTGGAAGGGTAATGAGATTTACTATGACCAGGTCAGTCTAGCACACTCCCCTGTATAATCAGATACATTGCGTTGTGGAGCACAGTCATTCTTTATTTTAACCACATATGTAAATACTTGGAAATGAAACCTTTGATCAGAAAGGTGAAAATCAGGAGATTGATGATGATGGATTGATATTGGTGGACTATCCCTCCCCCATAAATGAGCTGAAATTACATTTCTTAAGGTGCAAAGACTAATATGGCTAGTATTTGAAAAGCATTTTGTCCATTGTGAAGGAGGAATTAACTCGTAAAATGAAGTGGTTTACTTCATATATACCCTTCTGGTGGTTACAGAGTACAGAATTATCATAGAAAATTTAACACATACACATTCCAAACTTTTAGCAATAGTTATTGATCACTGACAGGACAGACTGTGATTTAAATTTTGTTTTAAACTTTTCCAAATTCTCTAAATACCGCACCACAGGGTTTGCCAACCTGGACACTTACTGACATTTGGACCAGATAATTGTTTGTTGTAAGAGGCTGCCCTGTGCATTCAGGGATTTTAAGCAGCATCCCTAGCTTTGATCCACTGGAAGGCAGTAGCATCTCCTCTTTCCCCCTTGTATCACAAATAAAAATGTCCCCAAACATTGTCAAGTGCCCCCTGGATGAGCACCATTACTCTATAGTAAATGAGACTTTAATATACGTAGGATTCCAGGTATATATAAAGGGAGCTGGGTAGCTAGATGTAAACATATACCAGTACATTCAGTACATAATTTTTATTTGCCAAACATAGAAATTTCCAATAGCATTAAAAGTTCTTCAAAAAACATCCCATAAACTCTATGTAAGTTTATTCCGTGGACATTCAGTATCCTGCCAGAAATTTAGGTGGTTTCAAATTACAAATAAATAAATAAATTAATTAATTAATTAAAACACCAAAATATTCACTTCTGATCAAAAAAAAAAAAACAAAACGTTGTGGTTTTATATATGCATATTTCTTCAGAATCAATGCCCAGAAGAGGAGTTGTAGCATCAAATGGATTTCATGTTTATATATGTCTTGTCAAATTTCCATCTGGCAAGGTGCTCTGAATGTAAAACCCCATCTGGTAGCATATGAGAGGGCCTGGTTTCTTACAGTAGCTTAAATCATAATTCAACACTAAAAATTAGTTGCTTTCCAAAATGCAAATATCTGTATTTTTCTGAGTGCAAGAGTAATCTATGCTCATTGAAAACATCCAGAATATAAAAGTAGGAGGCAAACAAAACTTATTCTTCCAGAATTTTTCCCCCATGAGAATCACTGATTCCCACTGTGTCCCCAGTCTGCAACTCTTCCCAATTCAAGGAAGTGGCACCACCGTCCACCCAGATATTATGGCCAAAATCTACAGAGTCATCACTGATTGCTGTCCTTCCCTCATGATCTCACAGCCATTCAAGTTTTCCCAGCTGAGGTCTCAGACGACGGCATCGTAGGTCAGAGAGGAGCCATCCACCTCCTGCCCTGTCTGAATTCTAGCTCTACAACAGGATGCCCGAGCGTGATCAAATGGTCATTGTTCCAGGACACTAAGTTTTGGAGTGGTAGAGGACCAGAACACATCCCGTTCGTTTATTCTTCATCTAATCACATCCTCTATTTCTTCAGTATTTCAGTTTCCATATTCCATTCCATTTTATTTTAGTCGTTGTCCATTCCATCCTTCCTAACTCTGTATTCTATATTTCATTCCAAGTTTCAATTCCATCTGTTTCTATTCCATCCTGGTACTTTTAAATCTATAGTGCAAATTTCATAGTCCATTGATTTCATGATGTTGCATATTCCACTCCATAGGTCTCCTCCTATTTAATATTTTATTTCATTGTATATTCCACTCCCTTCCTTTTTTCATGTAACAGTACTTATATATTTTTTACTCCACATGCCATCAGATATTTATTTCCATTTCCCTTTCCGTTTTCTCCTTTATATTCCATTCAATTTACATCCTGTTCAATTTTCCATTCAATATCCTGTTTAAGTCTGTCTGTATTCCATCCCCCATTTCATTCCAGTTTCCACTACAATTAGTCTCCACTTCATCCTGTTCTACATTCTATTTCAAATTCATTTTCCATTCCATATTATTTAACACTCCAAATACCATTCCATTCTGTTTTGCATTGTGTTTCACTCCAGTTGCTCATCCGGACCAGTACACATCCCACTCCATTTGGCCGAAATTGTTGTAACAGTGACTTTCAGGAGAACATCTTGCTAATATTTTAATCAACGAGTTACAAATGTGCATGGCCTGTGCCAAGAATTTCCTCATCCGGGAGTTTATCCATAGCAAGGACACGATTGAAGATATGAACAATTTTTAGTAAGAAGGATGTGCCTGGCAGTGATGTGTTACAGAAAATAAAAGTTGGAAACGATGTGAATGTTGGTTGATATTGGAATATTTGAAGATGTAAGCTTCTTGTATAAATGGAATGCTTTGTACTTAAAAGTGGCCTTGTGGAAATTTACTCATTGACAGGGAATGAGTGCTTTATGGACCCCAAAGAGCAGGTTACCAAACAGTATCTATGGATAAGCGATTCCTTCTCATCAAATAAAATGAACCATGAAATATGTACTTGCTTACAGACACATCAGAATTAGGTGCTAGCTTTCTTACATTTGCTTTTGTGTTTTGGGTACTGAACTTACAGCCCTTCTGTAATAATGACTAAAACTCTGGGTCTAAATATTGGACTTCAAGCCTGTGCATCACAGAATATTTATATTAACAGAAACTAGAGAGTAGGTCAAATAAATTAATGTACATTCATCAGTGGATTACTACGCAGCCCATACAAATGTTGGTGCATATTTAAGGACAGTAGTATTCTTTTTAAATTTCATTTTGTTTTATTTTAGGGTTATCTAGTGCGAGCGCACCAGCAGGGGAGAGGGGCAGAGGGAGAGAGAGAATCCCAAGCAGGCTCCAAGCTCAGCCCCATGCGAGGTTTGATTCTACGAGCCTAGGATTATTATCTGAGCCAAAATCCAGAGTCGACACTTGGGGCGCCTGGGTGGCACACTCCGTTAAGTGCTTGATTCTTGGTTGCATCTCAGGTCATGGTCTCCCGGTTGGTGAGTTCGATCCCTCGGCACTGTCAGTGCACAGCCTGCTTAGGAGTCTTTCTCCCTCTCTCTGCTCCTCCCCCTTACTCACTCGCTCTCAAAAATACATAAACTTTATTTTTTTTTAAAAAGTCCGACGTTCAACCGATGAGCCAAGCCACCCAGGCGCCCCCAAGACACTTTCATCTTTGATCCCAGGCAACCCTAGTTTGTGTTCAGGGGACAAGGCCAGGAGACGCATCCTATCGGAAAATTCTAAATCCCTCTCTGGTGTGTGGCAGCAGTGCTGAACATGCTGAGCCCAGGCAGTGTGGATTCCATCCCTTTTGTTGCCCTCAGGCTGCTCTCCAACCCTACAGTCCACTAGACCCCTGGGGGATGGGGGTGGGGGTCATTCAGATGCCGGGAGGAGTTGCAGGACTGTCGCTTCTGGAGTCACACATGGGCCCAGTGTGTTTCTTTCAAGCCATTGCTTGAAAGTTTCACTACCAGAGTGGCGCTGACAAGCTACACTGATTTTGGGGTGACCCAAAGTGTTTATACAGAGAACATCGCCGTCCCAGTCCCCTCACTCGAAACCCGCACACGGGCGCAGGGGGTCCAGGTATGGATGGGGAATTCACATCCAGGTCCTGGCAGCAGGGGACCCCAGAATGGCGGAGCACACCCTCAGATTTGGAGCCAGACGGAGCCAGGTTGGCCCACTCCAGTAAGACGAGAGCCACGTGATACCAGCCGACCAATCAGAAGTGGAGCTCCAACCCGGGCCCGCCTACCCTCCTCACTTCTTCAGCGGGAGCTCTGGCCACACAGTGCCTAAGTCCCTGCTCTTGTGTCTCAGAGAGAACCTGGCATTATGGCCACCCCACAGTCCAGGGAGAAGGCAACAGAAGCAACAGCAGGGTGAGATGCTCGCAGGTCCTAAGAACGAGGTCGCCCCTGCCCCTGGCGACGCCCCCGGGACCAGCAACCCGAATCCCGATCTTGGTGCCTCGGGCCCCCCAGTCTCGAGCGAAGTGTCTCGGTCGGGTGGTGGCGCCCCACACGGTGGTCCTGGCTGCCTTGTGCACCATTTTGAGCACCGGCGAGGATCCGGGGCTGCCCTCCGCGGGCCCTGTGCCCGAGAAGGAGCGTGCCGACCTCCAGGACGGCCGCGGTCCCCACGCAGAGCTGAGACGTGTGGTGCCCGAGATGGGCCAGGGTCTCCGGACCTCACACGCAGGCGGCGTGGCCGCCATGGCGCGAGCCACGAGGAGCCCTGGCCAGGCCAGCGGGCCCCCACCCAAACCACGAGCCCAGGGAACTGTCGTGGGAGGGAGCAGCCCAGGGAACTGTCGTGGGAGGGCGCAGCCCGGCTGAGAGGAGGCTGCCCAGGCTCAGAAGCCTTCGCGGTGGCGCTGTTTCCTGGGCTTCCTAGACCTCAGTGCCGTATGTCCTTGCTGCCATTTTCTCCAGGGTCTCAGCCTAGAGGTCGCCGCCGTTCTCAGTCCTTTTCATGGGATCACGAATCCCGGCTGGGTCCTGCCCTCCGGAGCCAGGCCAGAGCATCAGGCCCAGTTCTCCGCAGTCAAGCAGCCAGGCCAGGCCCTGCCTTCCACAACCTCGCCACCCCCCAGGCATTGACCTGCTAAGCCACGAATCTGAGCCAGGCTCTGTTTGCCACTGGGGCTGCCGCCGCAGCCGCCGCAGCAGCAGCCGCCGCCGCTGCCGCCACCGCCGTGGTCCTCGTGGTGCATCCGAACCAGGCCCTGCCCCTCGAAGCCACACCACCCCGCGGTGCCCAGTGCCTTTTGGCTGCATGACGCCGCCACGCCCTGCCCCTCGGAGCTACACTACGCTGCCACGCCCTCCTCGCTTCAGTCAAGCACCTGGGCCTGGCCCTGCCCTCCAGTGCTATACCTCTCCTCCTGGCCCTGCTCTCCATAGCCATAGCCCTGTGTCAGGGTTCGGCTCTGTTCTTGGCAACAGTGCGTCTGCACAAGGCCCTGCTCGCCGCCACAGCACCCCGCCAGGCCCCGCTCTTCGTAGCCCCACAAATAGGCCTGGCCAAGGCCCTCGACGCCCCGCCGGACCCCGCTCTTCGTGGCCCCGCAACTAGGCCTGGCCAGGGCCCCCGCAGCCCTGCCGGGCCCCTGTCTTCGTGGCCCCGCAACTACGCGTAGCCAGGGCCCCAGCTGTCCCGCCGCCCCGCCAGGTCTGGATCTCAGCAGCCCCGCGTCCCACCTGACTCACATTCGCAGCAACAGTGCATCCTGTCGAGGCCCTGTTCCTCGAGGCAGCGCTGCTGGGCCAAGCCCTGCCCTGGAAGTTCAGGCCTCCCCTCCAGGCCCTATGCTACGCAGCCGCAGCCGCAGCCGCAGCCGCAGCCGGGCAGCCAGCCAGCCCAGGCCCTGCTCACCAGAGCCACGCCTCCATTCTGGGCCCGGTCCTCTGGAGCCATGTCACCCAGCGAAGATCAGCCGTTAACAGCCTCCCTTCTCTGTCTGAGCCAGTCGCCCAGAATCCTTCTCCCCCAGGGTTTGCTGGGGGATGAGAAGGCTCATCTTCCGGAGCAGCTCCAACTCTCCTGATCCTGAGGCCCTGCTCTTTCCCTCCCAGCCTGGTCATGCCAACCACCCAAGTTCCTCCTCACTAGCCTCTCTTGGCACCTTCTCTTCTCTCTTCCCTAGGCGATATAGTGAGAGCTTCTCCTCACCCCCCACCCCGCCGTGTCCGGGCCGTTATTATCTTCCCCAGTTTGCATCACGCACCTATGAGGCTGTCTTAGTGGACTCTGTCTCTTTTCCTCTCAGACTCTTGCGGTTCAGTGTCCTTGGCTTTCAGCCATTCTTTGTTTGAGAGATGCAGGTGGAAAGTACAGAACTTCCTACTTCTCTGCCATCTTGCCCCCTCCCTCTGCAAAGAAGATTTATAACCCTGCAAAGAGTTGTGAGAGTCCACGACCCTATGTGTTTTTACTTTATATTTTATGTATTCTCTTTTACACAATTCCCTCTTCTGTAAAATGGGCACAAAAATGAATACCTGTTTATTAATGTTGTTCTACAGATTATGTCTGAATCATACAGTGGAACATAACAGATATAAGCATACCATAATTTTTATTTGTTATCTATCATGTCTGCATGCCCTGTAATGTATAAAGGCCTCTTGCAGTTGCTAAAGTTAATTTGTATATTGGGACCCAAAAAATAGAGGCTGCTCCAGTGGCCCAACCCATGTCCCAAATCTAAACATAAGCCTGCACTTATGGGCAACACCTGTCAAGGAAATCTTTATACACCAATCACAAATCCTCCAACTCAGTGTTAGCTGGCTTACCTTATCTTAGAAAATAGGACCTGCTAGTCTTATAAGGAAATCCCTTACCTCCTGTCCAATCATGATCTGTTTCCACATTGCCTGTTCCAACACTATAAAACCTGCTCTAACCCAAAATCCCTTAGGTAGAGTGCTCTACTGCTTGTGAGGTGCTGTACTCAACCAGGTATGGATTATTTTCCCTTGAATAAAGGACATCAAAGTCATTACTAAATTTAGTTTTGTCATTTGACAGTCAATAGTGTTAATACCAGGCTTTTTATTTCCACGACTTTCTAAATAAACTGTAAATTACATGTGTGGCTAGCATTATATTTCTAATGAACAGCACTCATGACTGAAGTTTAAGATGCCTATGAAACACCGCAAGTGGAGAAGTCAATAGACAGTTGGATATACGTGACTGGTGTACAAAGAAGGGAACAGACACACATATTTGGGATTCACAAGTTTAAGGTGATATTTGAAGACATGAGACTATGTAGGATCCCCTGCAAGGTGAAATGTGTACAAAAAATGACCCCAAAACCTATCTTCTGGGACCGAACTTGTGGGAAATATGGGAAAGGAGGGAGAGGGAGTTCCTCTTATTAGTTTGGTTTATAGATTTTCTTTCCACTCTATTCATTTTAATGTGGTTTCCTACCATGTTTCCACAACTTAACATTTTGAAAGCAGCTGAGTTGAGTCCCATCACAGTAGTCATAGGGTCAAGGTGGAAAACAAGGAGTATGGAAGATAGGACCACATCACCAGTTATATATCAGTTATATATCAGAGAACCAGATGTGTGTGTCCATCTTGTTCTCTCTAAATATGTCTACACACACACAAGCACACATTTGACTTCATATACCTGCTCACAAACTAGGTCACAATTTTTTTCATAATTGGACTGTTCACTAAAACAATTTTCACCTAATATATGACCATTCCCATATCAGTCATTAACTTTAAATCACCAACTCAGCACCCCATCCCCCGCCCCTTCCCCTTCCCCAACTTCAGGATCCCCTGTTCCCAACACACAAACTATTTCTTCCTCTAGAAAGGAAGAACCCCACCCTGCTACCTGATCATGAGTCTTGCTTCCAGATCATGCACTGCCTCTTTCCTGACCCAGGATATTGCCACCACTGTCCATTTCTCTAGCCGTCTTGGGTTAAAAGGTGCCCCCTATTTTTTTAAAGGTTTTTATTTAAATTCCAGTTAGTTAACATACAGCATTAGTTTCAAGTGCACAACTTAGTGATTCAACACTTAGATACAACACTCAGTGCTCATCGTAACAATGGCATTACTTAATCCCCATCAAGGTACCCCCTATTCTTACACCAGTACTAATGCCTATGATAAAAGCACAGACAGTACCTCCTGGGAACTTTCTGGACAGATCTCCACTTGAAACTCCAGTAAAATGACTCATAGGAGAATATTTTACTCCATTTATCTTCCAAAAGGACAGCTGCTGCACTGATTACCTTGTTCTAATTCTCCAACTGTAACACAGAACTAGCAACTTTTTTTTTTACATTGATCAAAACCCATAGTCCACTAAAAAAAATAGCAAGCAAACAAGCAGGCCAACGTTTTAATTTTATTCATCAAAAATTCATTGCACAAGTGACAACCCTGGATAAAGGGAAACTCATCTCGGGCAAAGGCAGGCCCTTTTGAGGGAGAAGGGGCCCTGGAAACAAGGGGCAACAGCAGGTTAAGTGCTGGGTGGTGGTCTTGGGGAGAGGAAGCTTCAAAACTCATGACATTGGTTGCTGGCTCATAAAACTCTTGGAAACCTCACAGGTAACTATGGAGCAGGCAGCCCATTCAGAACAGTGGGTGGACGTGTCTTCCTTTTTCAGGTCTTAGGAGGATGCTCAGGGAGGGTCACTACACAGGAGGTGTAGGTGGGTAAGGTATGCTCCCTAATTCAGCCTGCTCTTGTGGAGAGACTGAGTTCAGGGCATCAAGTGCCGACAGCAACGCACGCCTAATGCTAGCAGGGCTAGGGGTGGAGATGGAAGCGAGGTCATAAAACCCACAGTGGGAGGAAGGAGAGATCAGGAAAGCACACCCAGCAGGGGAGGAGCAGGGGCCAGGCCCCAAGACATGGGGGGGAGGGGGGGAGAAGCTCTCACTATATCGCC
>JAQQST010000120.1:0-14319 GCA_028646485.1 Cryptoprocta ferox | reverse complement strand
TCCACAAGAGCAGGCTGAATTAGGGAGCATACCTTACCCACCTACACCTCCTGTGTAGTGACCCTCCCTGAGCATCCTCCTAAGACCTGAAAAAGGAAGACACGTCCACCCACTGTTCTGAATGGGCTGCCTGCTCCATAGTTACCTGTGAGGTTTCCAAGAGTTTTATGAGCCAGCAACCAATGTCATGAGTTTTGAAGCTTCCTCTCCCCAAGACCACCACCCAGCACTTAACCTGCTGTTGCCCCTTGTTTCCAGGGCCCCTTCTCCCTCAAAAGGGCCTGCCTTTGCCCGAGATGAGTTTCCCTTTATCCAGGGTTGTCACTTGTGCAATGAATTTTTGATGAATAAAATTAAAACGTTGGCCTGCTTGTTTGCTTGCTATTTTTTTTAGTGGACTATGGGTTTTGATCAATGTAAAAAAAAAAGTTGCTAGTTCTGTGTTACAGTTGGAGAATTAGAACAAGGTAATCAGTGCAGCAGCTGTCCTTTTGGAAGATAAATGGAGTAAAATATTCTCCTATGAGTCATTTTACTGGAGTTTCAAGTGGAGATCTGTCCAGAAAGTTCCCAGGAGGTACTGTCTGTGCTTTTATCATAGGCATTAGTACTGGTGTAAGAATAGGGGGTACCTTGATGGGGATTAAGTAATGCCATTGTTACGATGAGCACTGAGTGTTGTATCTAAGTGTTGAATCACTAAGTTGTGCACTTGAAACTAATGCTGTATGTTAACTAACTGGAATTTAAATAAAAACCTTTAAAAAAATAGGGGGCACCTTTTAACCCAAGACGGCTAGAGAAATGGACAGTGGTGGCAATATCCTGGGTCAGGAAAGAGGCAGTGCATGATCTGGAAGCAAGACTCATGATCAGGTAGCAGGGTGGGGTTCTTCCTTTCTAGAGGAAGAAATAGTTTGTGTGTTGGGAACAGGGGATCCTGAAGTTGGGGAAGGGGAAGGGGCGGGGGATGGGGTGCTGAGTTGGTGATTTAAAGTTAATGACTGATATGGGAATGGTCATATATTAGGTGAAAATTGTTTTAGTGAACAGTCCAATTATGAAAAAAATTGTGACCTAGTTTGTGAGCAGGTATATGAAGTCAAATGTGTGCTTGTGTGTGTGTAGACATATTTAGAGAGAACAAGATGGACACACACATCTGGTTCTCTGATATATAACTGATATATAACTGGTGATGTGGTCCTATCTTCCATACTCCTTGTTTTCCACCTTGACCCTATGACTACTGTGATGGGACTCAACTCAGCTGCTTTCAAAATGTTAAGTTGTGGAAACATGGTAGGAAACCACATTAAAATGAATAGAGTGGAAAGAAAATCTATAAACCAAACTAATAAGAGGAACTCCCTCTCCCTCCTTTCCCATATTTCCCACAAGTTCGGTCCCAGAAGATAGGTTTTGGGGTCATTTTTTGTACACATTTCACCTTGCAGGGGATCCTACATAGTCTCATGTCTTCAAATATCACCTTAAACTTGTGAATCCCAAATATGTGTGTCTGTTCCCTTCTTTGTACACCAGTCACGTATATCCAACTGTCTATTGACTTCTCCACTTGCGGTGTTTCATAGGCATCTTAAACTTCAGTCATGAGTGCTGTTCATTAGAAATATAATGCTAGCCACACATGTAATTTACAGTTTATTTAGAAAGTCGTGGAAATAAAAAGCCTGGTATTAACACTATTGACTGTCAAATGACAAAACTAAATTTAGTAATGACTTTGATGTCCTTTATTCAAGGGAAAATAATCCATACCTGGTTGAGTACAGCACCTCACAAGCAGTAGAGCACTCTACCTAAGGGATTTTGGGTTAGAGCAGGTTTTATAGTGTTGGAACAGGCAATGTGGAAACAGATCATGATTGGACAGGAGGTAAGGGATTTCCTTATAAGACTAGCAGGTCCTATTTTCTAAGATAAGGTAAGCCAGCTAACACTGAGTTGGAGGATTTGTGATTGGTGTATAAAGATTTCCTTGACAGGTGTTGCCCATAAGTGCAGGCTTATGTTTAGATTTGGGACATGGGTTGGGCCACTGGAGCAGCCTCTATTTTTTGGGTCCCAATATACAAATTAACTTTAGCAACTGCAAGAGGCCTTTATACATTACAGGGCATGCAGACATGATAGATAACAAATAAAAATTATGGTATGCTTATATCTGTTATGTTCCACTGTATGATTCAGACATAATCTGTAGAACAACATTAATAAACAGGTATTCATTTTTGTGCCCATTTTACAGAAGAGGGAATTGTGTAAAAGAGAATACATAAAATATAAAGTAAAAACACATAGGGTCGTGGACTCTCACAACTCTTTGCAGGGTTATAAATCTTCTTTGCAGAGGGAGGGGGCAAGATGGCAGAGAAGTAGGAAGTTCTGTACTTTCCACCTGCATCTCTCAAACAAAGAATGGCTGAAAGCCAAGGACACTGAACCGCAAGAGTCTGAGAGGAAAAGAGACAGAGTCCACTAAGACAGCCTCATAGGTGCGTGATGCAAACTGGGGAAGATAATAACGGCCCGGACACGGCGGGGTGGGGGGTGAGGAGAAGCTCTCACTATATCGCCTAGGGAAGAGAGAAGAGAAGGTGCCAAGAGAGGCTAGTGAGGAGGAACTTGGGTGGTTGGCATGACCAGGCTGGGAGGGAAAGAGCAGGGCCTCAGGATCAGGAGAGTTGGAGCTGCTCCGGAAGATGAGCCTTCTCATCCCCCAGCAAACCCTGGGGGAGAAGGATTCTGGGCGACTGGCTCAGACAGAGAAGGGAGGCTGTTAACGGCTGATCTTCGCTGGGTGACATGGCTCCAGAGGACCGGGCCCAGAATGGAGGCGTGGCTCTGGTGAGCAGGGCCTGGGCTGGCTGGCTGCCCGGCTGCGGCTGCGGCTGCGGCTGCGGCTGCGTAGCATAGGGCCTGGAGGGGAGGCCTGAACTTCCAGGGCAGGGCTTGGCCCAGCAGCGCTGCCTCGAGGAACAGGGCCTCGACAGGATGCACTGTTGCTGCGAATGTGAGTCAGGTGGGACGCGGGGCTGCTGAGATCCAGACCTGGCGGGGCGGCGGGACAGCTGGGGCCCTGGCTACGCGTAGTTGCGGGGCCACGAAGACAGGGGCCCGGCAGGGCTGCGGGGGCCCTGGCCAGGCCTAGTTGCGGGGCCACGAAGAGCGGGGTCCGGCGGGGCGTCGAGGGCCTTGGCCAGGCCTATTTGTGGGGCTACGAAGAGCGGGGCCTGGCGGGGTGCTGTGGCGGCGAGCAGGGCCTTGTGCAGACGCACTGTTGCCAAGAACAGAGCCGAACCCTGACACAGGGCTATGGCTATGGAGAGCAGGGCCAGGAGGAGAGGTATAGCACTGGAGGGCAGGGCCAGGCCCAGGTGCTTGACTGAAGCGAGGAGGGCGTGGCAGCGTAGTGTAGCTCCGAGGGGCAGGGCGTGGCGGCGTCATGCAGCCAAAAGGCACTGGGCACCGCGGGGTGGTGTGGCTTCGAGGGGCAGGGCCTGGTTCGGATGCACCACGAGGACCACGGCGGTGGCGGCAGCGGCGGCGGCTGCTGCTGCGGCGGCTGCGGCGGCAGCCCCAGTGGCAAACAGAGCCTGGCTCAGATTCGTGGCTTAGCAGGTCAATGCCTGGGGGGTGGCGAGGTTGTGGAAGGCAGGGCCTGGCCTGGCTGCTTGACTGCGGAGAACTGGGCCTGATGCTCTGGCCTGGCTCCGGAGGGCAGGACCCAGCCGGGATTCGTGATCCCATGAAAAGGACTGAGAACGGCGGCGACCTCTAGGCTGAGACCCTGGAGAAAATGGCAGCAAGGACATACGGCACTGAGGTCTAGGAAGCCCAGGAAACAGCGCCACCGCGAAGGCTTCTGAGCCTGGGCAGCCTCCTCTCAGCCGGGCTGCGCCCTCCCACGACAGTTCCCTGGGCTGCTCCCTCCCACGACAGTTCCCTGGGCTCGTGGTTTGGGTGGGGGCCCGCTGGCCTGGCCAGGGCTCCTCGTGGCTCGCGCCATGGCGGCCACGCCGCCTGCGTGTGAGGTCCGGAGACCCTGGCCCATCTCGGGCACCACACGTCTCAGCTCTGCGTGGGGACCGCGGCCGTCCTGGAGGTCGGCACGCTCCTTCTCGGGCACAGGGCCCGCGGAGGGCAGCCCCGGATCCTCGCCGGTGCTCAAAATGGTGCACAAGGCAGCCAGGACCACCGTGTGGGGCGCCACCACCCGACCGAGACACTTCGCTCGAGACTGGGGGGCCCGAGGCACCAAGATCGGGATTCGGGTTGCTGGTCCCGGGGGCGTCGCCAGGGGCAGGGGCGACCTCGTTCTTAGGACCTGCGAGCATCTCACCCTGCTGTTGCTTCTGTTGCCTTCTCCCTGGACTGTGGGGTGGCCATAATGCCAGGTTCTCTCTGAGACACAAGAGCAGGGACTTAGGCACTGTGTGGCCAGAGCTCCCGCTGAAGAAGTGAGGAGGGTAGGCGGGCCCGGGTTGGAGCTCCACTTCTGATTGGTCGGCTGGTATCACGTGGCTCTCGTCTTACTGGAGTGGGCCAACCTGGCTCCGTCTGGCTCCAAATCTGAGGGTGTGCTCCGCCATTCTGGGGTCCCCTGCTGCCAGGACCTGGATGTGAATTCCCCATCCATACCTGGACCCCCTGCGCCCGTGTGCGGGTTTCGAGTGAGGGGACTGGGACGGCGATGTTCTCTGTATAAACACTTTGGGTCACCCCAAAATCAGTGTAGCTTGTCAGCGCCACTCTGGTAGTGAAACTTTCAAGCAATGGCTTGAAAGAAACACACTGGGCCCATGTGTGACTCCAGAAGCGACAGTCCTGCAACTCCTCCCGGCATCTGAATGACCCCCACCCCCATCCCCCAGGGGTCTAGTGGACTGTAGGGTTGGAGAGCAGCCTGAGGGCAACAAAAGGGATGGAATCCACACTGCCTGGGCTCAGCATGTTCAGCACTGCTGCCACACACCAGAGAGGGATTTAGAATTTTCCGATAGGATGCGTCTCCTGGCCTTGTCCCCTGAACACAAACTAGGGTTGCCTGGGATCAAAGATGAAAGTGTCTTGGGGGCGCCTGGGTGGCTTGGCTCATCGGTTGAACGTCGGACTTTTTAAAAAAAAATAAAGTTTATGTATTTTTGAGAGCGAGTGAGTAAGGGGGAGGAGCAGAGAGAGGGAGAAAGACTCCTAAGCAGGCTGTGCACTGACAGTGCCGAGGGATCGAACTCACCAACCGGGAGACCATGACCTGAGATGCAACCAAGAATCAAGCACTTAACGGAGTGTGCCACCCAGGCGCCCCAAGTGTCGACTCTGGATTTTGGCTCAGATAATAATCCTAGGCTCGTAGAATCAAACCTCGCATGGGGCTGAGCTTGGAGCCTGCTTGGGATTCTCTCTCTCCCTCTGCCCCTCTCCCCTGCTGGTGCGCTCGCACTAGATAACCCTAAAATAAAACAAAATGAAATTTAAAAAGAATACTACTGTCCTTAAATATGCACCAACATTTGTATGGGCTGCGTAGTAATCCACTGATGAATGTACATTAATTTATTTGACCTACTCTCTAGTTTCTGTTAATATAAATATTCTGTGATGCACAGGCTTGAAGTCCAATATTTAGACCCAGAGTTTTAGTCATTATTACAGAAGGGCTGTAAGTTCAGTACCCAAAACACAAAAGCAAATGTAAGAAAGCTAGCACCTAATTCTGATGTGTCTGTAAGCAAGTACATATTTCATGGTTCATTTTATTTGATGAGAAGGAATCGCTTATCCATAGATACTGTTTGGTAACCTGCTCTTTGGGGTCCATAAAGCACTCATTCCCTGTCAATGAGTAAATTTCCACAAGGCCACTTTTAAGTACAAAGCATTCCATTTATACAAGAAGCTTACATCTTCAAATATTCCAATATCAACCAACATTCACATCGTTTCCAACTTTTATTTTCTGTAACACATCACTGCCAGGCACATCCTTCTTACTAAAAATTGTTCATATCTTCAATCGTGTCCTTGCTATGGATAAACTCCCGGATGAGGAAATTCTTGGCACAGGCCATGCACATTTGTAACTCGTTGATTAAAATATTAGCAAGATGTTCTCCTGAAAGTCACTGTTACAACAATTTCGGCCAAATGGAGTGGGATGTGTACTGGTCCGGATGAGCAACTGGAGTGAAACACAATGCAAAACAGAATGGAATGGTATTTGGAGTGTTAAATAATATGGAATGGAAAATGAATTTGAAATAGAATGTAGAACAGGATGAAGTGGAGACTAATTGTAGTGGAAACTGGAATGAAATGGGGGATGGAATACAGACAGACTTAAACAGGATATTGAATGGAAAATTGAACAGGATGTAAATTGAATGGAATATAAAGGAGAAAACGGAAAGGGAAATGGAAATAAATATCTGATGGCATGTGGAGTAAAAAATATATAAGTACTGTTACATGAAAAAAGGAAGGGAGTGGAATATACAATGAAATAAAATATTAAATAGGAGGAGACCTATGGAGTGGAATATGCAACATCATGAAATCAATGGACTATGAAATTTGCACTATAGATTTAAAAGTACCAGGATGGAATAGAAACAGATGGAATTGAAACTTGGAATGAAATATAGAATACAGAGTTAGGAAGGATGGAATGGACAACGACTAAAATAAAATGGAATGGAATATGGAAACTGAAATACTGAAGAAATAGAGGATGTGATTAGATGAAGAATAAACGAACGGGATGTGTTCTGGTCCTCTACCACTCCAAAACTTAGTGTCCTGGAACAATGACCATTTGATCACGCTCGGGCATCCTGTTGTAGAGCTAGAATTCAGACAGGGCAGGAGGTGGATGGCTCCTCTCTGACCTACGATGCCGTCGTCTGAGACCTCAGCTGGGAAAACTTGAATGGCTGTGAGATCATGAGGGAAGGACAGCAATCAGTGATGACTCTGTAGATTTTGGCCATAATATCTGGGTGGACGGTGGTGCCACTTCCTTGAATTGGGAAGAGTTGCAGACTGGGGACACAGTGGGAATCAGTGATTCTCATGGGGGAAAAATTCTGGAAGAATAAGTTTTGTTTGCCTCCTACTTTTATATTCTGGATGTTTTCAATGAGCATAGATTACTCTTGCACTCAGAAAAATACAGATATTTGCATTTTGGAAAGCAACTAATTTTTAGTGTTGAATTATGATTTAAGCTACTGTAAGAAACCAGGCCCTCTCATATGCTACCAGATGGGGTTTTACATTCAGAGCACCTTGCCAGATGGAAATTTGACAAGACATATATAAACATGAAATCCATTTGATGCTACAACTCCTCTTCTGGGCATTGATTCTGAAGAAATATGCATATATAAAACCACAACGTTTTGTTTTTTTTTTTTTGATCAGAAGTGAATATTTTGGTGTTTTAATTAATTAATTAATTTATTTATTTATTTGTAATTTGAAACCACCTAAATTTCTGGCAGGATACTGAATGTCCACGGAATAAACTTACATAGAGTTTATGGGATGTTTTTTGAAGAACTTTTAATGCTATTGGAAATTTCTATGTTTGGCAAATAAAAATTATGTACTGAATGTACTGGTATATGTTTACATCTAGCTACCCAGCTCCCTTTATATATACCTGGAATCCTACGTATATTAAAGTCTCATTTACTATAGAGTAATGGTGCTCATCCAGGGGGCACTTGACAATGTTTGGGGACATTTTTATTTGTGATACAAGGGGGAAAGAGGAGATGCTACTGCCTTCCAGTGGATCAAAGCTAGGGATGCTGCTTAAAATCCCTGAATGCACAGGGCAGCCTCTTACAACAAACAATTATCTGGTCCAAATGTCAGTAAGTGTCCAGGTTGGCAAACCCTGTGGTGCGGTATTTAGAGAATTTGGAAAAGTTTAAAACAAAATTTAAATCACAGTCTGTCCTGTCAGTGATCAATAACTATTGCTAAAAGTTTGGAATGTGTATGTGTTAAATTTTCTATGATAATTCTGTACTCTGTAACCACCAGAAGGGTATATATGAAGTAAACCACTTCATTTTACGAGTTAATTCCTCCTTCACAATGGACAAAATGCTTTTCAAATACTAGCCATATTAGTCTTTGCACCTTAAGAAATGTAATTTCAGCTCATTTATGGGGGAGGGATAGTCCACCAATATCAATCCATCATCATCAATCTCCTGATTTTCACCTTTCTGATCAAAGGTTTCATTTCCAAGTATTTACATATGTGGTTAAAATAAAGAATGACTGTGCTCCACAACGCAATGTATCTGATTATACAGGGGAGTGTGCTAGACTGACCTGGTCATAGTAAATCTCATTACCCTTCCACTGACTGGCTTAGGAATGGGCATTCCCCAGTTGATACTCCCCATATCAATGAGATGCATGTCCACTTGGAGTCTTTGGGGTAAGTTTTCTCAGCTCTTAAAGAAAGAAAAGGGACACAGCAGAGGGTTTGCATTAAAAATCTCAAAAAGTGTATATATCTGATATTATAATTGATAAGTGATTTAGCATGATTGCTGGATAGATGGTCAATATTACAAAATTCAGTTGGATTTCTATATACACTAGCATTAGAATTACAAGGAGAAAACATTTTAAATGCCGTCTATTATGGCATCAGAAAAGAACACACACCTAGGAACAAATATAACGAAGGAGTCCCAAGACCTCTGCCCACACATAGCATTTCCGAGAGCAATTAAAGATGACTGGCCTACATAAATCAGAGGTCATGTCATGTCTACTTATCAGAAGACAATAGTATGAAAGTGTATCGAAGAGAGAATTCTTGTGAAAATGATCGAGGGATTCAACACGATCCCAATCAAATTCCCAGCAGTTTTTTTTAAAATGGAAATTGGCAAGCTGCTTCTAAATTATATATGGATAAAAAAGATCCAAGAACAGCCAAGACTTTTCAGGACTTTTACAGCCACATAGCAAGACCAGCTATGATACTATATGTTGCAGACTTTGAGTCTGAGTTCTCTCTTGTCCAGCAAGAGAGCAGACACAGAATTGAATATGAGAGAGTCCAATGTCCGGGAGGAGACAACAGCCCCCCAAACAGGGGTTTTGTCTCTCTATTTACTGAGCTCTCGAGGTTTTACATGCATGGTGTACATGCAGGAGAAAACAATAAGACAATGACCATTAATTTGTGTGTGTAAGAAGCAAAGTGTTGGGGGTGGTGATGAGTGGTGTTAGAAGTTGAGATTAAAGCACAATGATCTATTGGCGCCAGTTGCCAGATGGACAGTGTTTCTCTGTGGGCAATACAGCCAAGTAGCTGTTATCTCCAAAGTTTAAGATTGCCAGAGCATGCTGCCTCAAGGCTAACCAGGCACCCTTTTTCACTAGCTAACCTTGGGCACTCTTGCCCTGTAGCGGCTTTCTGTCTCTAACTGTTCTGGGACGCTTTCATCCTGTGGAGGCGGCTTTCCACCCTAAGCCTTGTTTTACTTACTGACTAACCTTGGGTGCTTTTGCCCTGTGGTGGCTTTCTGCCCTAAGCCTTGTTAACCCATTGGAGCAAGCGTACAGAATTTGTAAACTTATTTCCCACAGCTATAATAATTAAGATAGTGTGGTATGAGCACGAGAATTAGACAAACAGGCCAAAGGAACAAAGAGAAGGATCCATGAACAGACCTACAAAGCATGGTCACCACACTGACAACAGTTGTGCCACTACAGTGCCTTGAGGGGAGGAGAGTCTTTTAAAAAAGTGGATATTGGATATCCATCCATTGGGGGAAAACATTAACCTTGTCCCTTAACTTATGCCATACACAAAAATTAATTTCAGAAGTTTAAGCTTATTGAAAATCACATATGAACAAATCTTTATGACCTTGGGATAGGTAAAGATCTTGGAAAGAGCACACAAAAAGCACTAACGATAAAGGGAACCATCAATACTTTGGACTTCATCAGAATAAGGACTTCCGTTCATTAAGGGACACATTTAGAGAGTGAAAAGATAAGCCTCAGAAGGGGAGAAAGGTATCTGTAACACACATATCCCACAGATGTCTCACGTACAGAATATAATACTGTAACTCCTAAAATCAAGAAGGAAAAAGGACAACGCAATGAAAAATTGGCACAATATCTGAACAGGACCTTTGCAAAACAGGACATCCAACTAACTGATTGATGAGGGAAAAAAAAGCCATTCAACCTTGGTCACCAAGGATATGAACATTAAAATCCCAGTGTATCAGGAAACACCTACCAGAATAGCCAAGATAACTACCAATATCAAGGGTTGGTGAGGATATGGAGGAACTCTCCAATGCCGGTGGAAATGTAAATTGGTACCACCTCTTTGGAAGACCGTTTGGCACTATCTATGAAAGCTGAATATGTACGTTCTCTATAACCCAGCAATGCTGTCTGTATTAATGGTCTATTCCTGCATAACAAAGTACCATAAACTCAACAACTTAAAAACAGTGTCTATTTATTAGCTCACAGTCCTGTAGGTCAGCAGTCCATGTGTGGCCTGCCTTTGTTCTCTGCTCAGTGTACCACAGGGTGACATCAGGTGTTGGGCAGGCTGTGTTTCTTTGTGGAGGCTCTGAGGAGTCCATGTCAAAGCTCATTTGGGTTATGGGCAGAATTCAGTCCCACTCTCAGCCCTTAGAGGCTGCCTGCAGTTCCTTGCCACACGGACCCCTCCATACACCCTCTCATGCTTGAGTCTCTCAGGAGGGTTCCCATTCAAGGGTTTGCCTGATTAGGCCTGGCCCACCCAGGGTGACCTCCTTACTTGAAGGTCCACCAATTTGGGACCTCAATACATCTGCAAAATCTCTTTTCCCATGTAATGTAACATAATCACAGGAGTGACAGCAGATCATATGCCGCAGACTATGAGTCTGGAGTTCTCTCTTGTCCAGCAAGAGAGCGGACACAGAATCGAATACGAGAGAGGCTAATGCCCAGGAGGAGACAAGAGCCCTGAACAGGGGTTTCATCTCCGTATTTATTGAACGCGCAAGATATTACCCACGTGGTGAACATAAAGAAAACAAGATATTACACACATGGTGAACATGAAGAAAACATTCAGATAGCAATCATTAACTTGTGTAAGAAACAAAGGGTCTGGGAGGCAAGTGGTATTTGTGATCAAGGTACACTAGCATATTGGCACCAGATGGAAAGTAGTTTCCCGCAGGTGATATAACAAGTTACTCGTGATTCTATTACAGTATCTCACTAGCTAACCTCAGGCGCTTTTGCCCTGTGGTGGTGGCTTTCCACCCTAAGCATTTTACGAACCCATTTATGTAAGTAGAACCTATTTCCCCACAATCATATTCACAGGCTCCTCTTATACTGAACGGGAGGGGATTACACAAGGTTGAGGGTCATTAGGAGTCATCTTAGAATTTTGCCTTCCACAGTATGCCCTCTGGCCCCCAGTGATCCAGTCTGTCCCACATACAAAATGCACTCACTCCGTCCCACTAAGTCTCCACATTTCTCATGGTATTTTGGCAACAGCTCAAGTCCAAGAGCCCATCAAAATTGCACAGCTCAGAGTCCAGAATCTCATCATCCTACTCATCTAAATCAGGCATGGATGAGATTCCTGGGTATAACCCGTGCAGTACAACTCCTGGGGCACCATCCCTCTCCAACTAGGGACTGATGACACTAAAGTGACAAGCTATCTTCCCCAACACGCAATGGCGGGATGGGGAATAGAGTAACAGCTAGAACATTCTGGTTTGAAAAGGTGGGGCAGGGGATAGGAAGGCAGAAAGGAGTTAGAGTCCCAAAGCTGTTTGGAAATCCAGCTGGGAGAACAACAGCCAGAATTCTTTGGTAAAGTTTCAAAACCTGGAATAATCCTTGGTTTTTAAATTCCAGAACTGCACTAACACTCTGCTCAAGGCAATATAGGGTTTGTTTTTTTTGTTTTTTGTTTTTCTATTATGCTACCCAAATCCTGCTACCTCCAACCTCTCCCTTAGCCATATGTCCAAGATTGTCATTTATATTTTCTTCTTTCCACATAACCGCAGGCAACAATCGTTTTAAACTTTCTGCCACTACATAGCAGGGATTCCCCCTTTTTCCAGTTTCCAATAACATGTCCCTCACTTCCTTCTGAGCCCTCACCAGCCGTGTCCTTAAAGTTCAGATTTCTACTAAACAGACTGAGGCAATCAGGACTTTGTCTAAGGCCACTTAGGCTTTCCCTAGCGTGCACCTCAAATTTCCTTCAGCCTTTGCCCACTACCCGGTACCAAAGCCATGCTTACATTTTTAGCTGTTTGCAAGGGCAGCACCCCACATTCAGGTACCAAAATATATATTAGCTTTCTCTTGGTGTGGAAAAAAAAAATGACTGCCTTCTTAACAGCTTAAAACCACCCCCGTTTATTAGCTCACAGTTGTGCTGGTCAGAAGTCTCTGCCCAGTGTGACTAGCTTCCGTGCTCAGGATCTCACAGGGTGTGATGGCGGTGGACTTGCTGTATCCCTTTCTGGAGGCTCTCCAGAAGAGTATCTTCCAAACACGTCCACATTGTCAGCCAAATTTAGTAACAAGCTGCTGGAGGACTGAGGCCCCTTTCCCTGGCTGGCTGTCACCTGGGGACGGCACACCTCTCCTAGAGGCTGCCTGCAGTTCCTCACCATGTGGCCCCCTGCGAGTACTCTCTCATGCCTCGAATCTCTCTTTCAGGAGGGGCCTAATCCTTTGTAAGTGTTCCCCTGATTAGGTATGGCCCACCCCAAACAATCTCCCTATCTTAAGGTCAACTGATCTGTGACCTTAATTACATCTGCACAATCCATTTTGCTAGATAATTTAGCATAATCATGAGAGTGAGAGCTCACTGGGTCCACAGGTTCCATCCTTGCGCAAAGACAAGGGTCACAGGGTACCATCATGGAATTCTGGCTACCGCACAATCCATGTATATATCAAACAGAAATGCAAAACATGTTCTCCAAAACACATGAATAAATACGTCTGCAGCATCATTATTGAGGATAGTCATGAAGTGGAAACAATCTGAACATCCTATCAACAACTGAATGAATAAATACAGTGTGGCAAATTTATAGCATAGGATACCATACAGACACGAAACTAGCAAATATCCTTACGTGCAATAACATGAGTGGATCTCAATATCAGAACACTGAGCACAAGAAGCCAGGCATAAAAAGGCACATGACTGATAACTGCATTTGTAGAAAGTTGAAAAACAGGCCGCCACCGCCGCCGCCGCCACCACCACCACCACCACCAGCACCACCACCACCACCCTTACAGTGACATAGGTCAGAAGAGTGGTTAAACTGTCAGGTGTAATGACTACATAAGAACATAGTATAGATTTCTGAGGCACCAGTAATGTTGTAGATCTTGATCTTGGTGGTGGTTCCATGCATTTATTCACTTGGTGAAACATCATCAACTTGATGTGATTTATGATTTGTGTTCTCTTCTCTTTGTATGTTCAATAAAAGAAAATCTACGAGAAACAGGGGAGGGGGAACATGTAAAAAATGCAAAAATAATGGACAGGAACACACTTCTGAAACAAAATCCCTTGTTGAAAGTCGGAAATCTCCACAAATGTACGGTCAATTAATCTTTGACAAAGGAGGAAAGAGTATCCAATGGAAAAAAAGACAGCCTCTTTAATAGCTGGTGCTGGGAGAACTGGACAGCAATATGCAGAAGAATGAAACTAGACCACTCTCTTACACCATACACAAAAATACACTCAAAATGGATGAAGGACCTGAACGTGAGACAGGAAACCATCAAAACCCTAGAGGAGAAAGCAGGAAACAACCTCTATGACCTCAACCACAGCAATTTCCTACTCGACACACATCCCCAAAGGCATGGGAATCAAGAACCAAATTAAACTATTGGGACCTCATCAAGATAAAAAGCTTCTGCACTGCAAAGGAAACAATCGAAAAAACTAATAAGCAACCGACGGAATGGGAAAAGATAGTTGCAAATGACATATCGGATAAAGGGCTCGTATCCAAAATCTACAAAGTACTCACCAAACTCCACACCCGAAAAACAAACAATCCAGTGAAGAAATGGGCAGAAGACATGAAGAGACACTTCTGCAAAGAGGACATCCAGATGGCCAACAAACACATGAAACGATGCTCAGCGTCACTCATCATCAGGGAAATACGCATCAAAACCACACTGAGATACCACCTCACGCCAGTCAGAGTGGCT
>JAQQST010000119.1:0-29112 GCA_028646485.1 Cryptoprocta ferox | reverse complement strand
CTTGATCCATTCGTCAGTCGATGGGCATTTGGGCTCTTTCCATAATTTGGCTATTTTGAACGCGCCGCTATACACATTGGGGTGCATGTGTCCCTGTGAGTCAGGTCTCCTGTATCCTTTGGATAAAGTCCTAGTAGGGCCATTGCTGAGTCATAGGGTAGATCTGGTGTCAATTTTTGGAGGACCCTCCACACTGTTTCCCAGAGCGGCTGCACCAGTTTGCATCCCCGCCAGCAGCGTGCGATTGTGTTAAAGAAGGGAGTGGCAAAGCTTTGGGCTTCTGTCATCCTCCTGCCCGAGCTGATATGCCAGTGGTGCCGCCTGTCTTGCTCTGTGCCTCGGTTTCTTCGTTTGTCAAAGGAAGATAATAAAAGTATCAGCTTTGCAGGGCTGCGGGGACGGTTAAATGGGTTCATAGTACGTGCGGAGAACTGACACACTGTAAGATACAATGTAAGTAACCAGGAGCCCTTAGCTTTTAAAAATAGTTACTCTTGGGGCGCCTGGGTGGCTCAGTCGGTTAAGAGTCTGACTTCAGCTCAGGTCACGATCTCCCGGTTTGTCGGTTCGAGCCCCGCATCGGGCTCTGTGCTGACAGCTCAGAGCCAGGAGCCTGCTTCAGATTCTGTGTCTCCCTCTCTCTCTCTGACCCTCCCCTGCTTGCGCTGTCTCTCTATCTCTCAAAAATAAATAATAAAAAAAGACATTAAAATTTTTTTAAAATGATAATAATAAAAATAAAAAAATAAAAATGGTTACTATTGGCGCACCTGGGTGGCTCCGTCCATCAAGCGTCCAACTTCGCCTCAGGTCATGATCTCACATTTCTAGGGTTTGAGCCCCCGCATCCGGCTCTGTGCTGACAACTCAGAGCCCAGAGCCCGCTTTGGATTCTGTGTCTGCCCCTCTCCCCTGCTCACGCTCAGTCTCTTTCTCTCTCTCAAAAATAAATAAACATTTAAAAAATGTTTAAAAATGGTTGCGATTCCCCAGGAAGAGATGAGGATCCCAAGTTCAGGAAGACTAAATAGTGTGAAGTCAAACAGGCAGTGGGCGATGAAACCAGGGTAGGAATTCCAGGCTGGAGCCCAGGCACGCTTGACCTTCTTGAACTGGGACCCCTGGGGATTTGGGGAGGCACCCACGCTACCCTGCAGACCCCCACTGGTCCTCCCTTCTGCCCAGAACCTCACCATTCTCCAACTGGAAGATCTGATCGCAGAGCCCTGCCTGGGCTCCCCCCGGGGGAAGGGCTGGCTGATGAGGGACCGCCTCCTCCTTCCCAGGACACTGCCTGCCCTCTGGCCCGGCTCAGGCTGGCGACCCGGCCACACCTGCCCCAGCCGGAGTCCCAGATCCCCCGGGGGTCATCCTGAACCCCATCTTCCTGTTTAGTCTCAGTCGGACACGTTTGCATCCCTCGTGTATACCTTCCCTGCACCAACAGGATTTGTTCGGCGTGTAATTTCTAACTCCCCGCCACCCCAGGAAGCTTTACCGATGTCCATTTTTACACGAGGAGAAAACTGTAGCTAAAAAAATAAGCTAAACTGATCCTCGATCCCAACCCAGGTTTTTCCAGCCAAGAGCGTCACAATTATACTAATTGTAAGATGAAGAAGGAAGAGGAGCCCTATTTTTATTCGTGCTTATTAGGCGCCAGGCTCCGTTGTAGATACTCCAGATACATCGTCTCGCCTGAATTTCAGAGCAAGCAATGCGGAGGACGAAGCCGAGGCTCAGAGAAGTCAAGTAACTTGGCCAAGGTCACACTTCTCTGTTTCCACTTCTGGACAAGTGGTCAGGCTCTCATCCCCAGGGGCCCCCCCAAAAGGCAGTTGGACCAAGATGCCCCCCTTGGACAAGGTCTTGGCTAAGCATCCACCCCCAAGGGCCTGGGAGCAGGAGCTGGTGGGCAGAGATGCCCCAATTCAATCCAGTTGAACTTCCATCCTGCCTTTGCAAGGACTCAAGGCTCAAGGGCAAAACACTGGCTAACTCCGAAAGCCGGGGCAAGGACAAAAGAGAACTAATTAAGATTGAAAGCAAGACAGGGTCCCCGAGCACTGCCTCCTTTTACTTTAGAGACACCCGATAGCCCTCCGTCTCCCTTGTGTCTTTGCGGACATGCCCGGTGGCATCGTTGAGAGACCCATATGCACCAAAGTAAGTCTGTCTTGTCCAAATTGAAGAGGGACCCACCCTGATGAGTTCATTTAATATGAATGAGCAAATGCATGTTATTAAAATCAAACATCACCCAATGCTCATATTCTCAGTTACTAATGTCCGGCGATCTTCATTACTCCGGGATCCACATATATTTCATGAGCATCGGGAAGACATGATATCATCGCAAACTGCTGCACGGGGCACAGGGACTCTGGGCTAATTCAGTCACCAAACAACTCGTTCATTCGTCCTCAAGACAATTTCCAATTCCTTCCTTTTTTTCAGTCATTCTCAAGGCCTATTCCCAACCTCCGCTCCATTTGGGCTTTTTGTGCAGTTATAATGTGGTAATATTAAAAAAATAATAATAATACTTTATTCCCCAGTCTTCCCTGCTGGCTCTGGGGCTCCATTCGGACCAATGGGATTTAAGCAGATAACTGTTAAAAAGAGTTTATCCTTTCCTGATGAAAATGGGGATGAGAGTGGCTAGGTAAGACCTTTCTGTCCCTTCACTCCCTTTGTAGCCTAGGAAGCAGAGGTAATGTCTGGAGGCACAGCAGCTATCATGTGACCATGAGGCATTAAGCATGAGTCAAACTAAAAATATCACAGAGGGATACTGGGGCTGCTCAACTAATTCCAATGTCCATCTCCTTCTGGATTTCTTGTTATGTAAGGAAAATAAACCATTGTTTACTTAAGCCATGAAAGAGTCGAGTTTTCTCTTAATTGCAGCCAAATGTATTCTTAGTATAAGTGCTTACTAAGACCAAGACAGGCACAGTCCTTCCCCCTAAGGGAGCTCCTGATCTAGGAAGTGACAAGAGAAAGAAAAGAAGTAACAGTAAAAGCAAATGCCGTGTAACAATGCTTCTGCCATATCACCAACCGGAGAAACGGAGACAAGGCTATTTCCTGCCGGACCCGTTCCTAAGCTTCTTCTCATTTCCTCATCCAAAAGTCCCTGACTATACGAGAGCCCCCTGCAGCGGACGCCACTCGCTGTCCCTGCTGCGCCGCGCACAGCCCGCCAGTCTCCTGCAGGGACAAATTCCAGAGTTCAGACCACGTGCAAGGACAGTCCTTCCAGGTTATCACCCATCCTGGCTGGCTCACACTCTTGACGCCTACCTCCGCTTCCTACACTGCTTTTATCCTGGGTCCCAACCCTGTCATTTTCTTTTCCTCGTCTTTAATCTAATGCCAAAGCAGTTTCTCCCATCTCGGCTGGCTCACGAGGACAAGACTGCTTTCCGTCCGAACCCCCAGTTGACCCCTCACTTCCAATGTGTGGTGGCCCTCCGTCAAGTCACAGGTAGGAAAAAATAATCACGGTTGCAGATTTGGTGCCCAATAACGTTGAAGGAAATGGGGATGACTCTTTTTGTTTATAATGGGAACCAAAACATCTACTGAGGATTGACCGTGTCGCCCAGCCCAGCAGAGCCCTCATGCTCCTGGTCTCCCAGAGAACTAAAAGCTCACGGCAGGCAGGGACTATGCCTTTTCTCTTCACAGTGTGCACCCAATGCCTAGCACGCACTAGGTCCTCAATAAATATTTACCGAGTGAGGAAATCCCCACTGCAACCCAATGAGGTAAGTATGCTGATCGGTCCCATTTTACAGATAAAGAAACTGGGGCTCAAGAGGACAAGGAACTTGCCTTAAGGTCAAAGAGCTGCCAAGTGACACAGCTGAGGTTTGAACTCAAGCGGTCTGGGCTCCAAACACCCTCACCACGACTCAGGGCCACTTGGACACTTTCAATGAAATTTAGGTATGAAAAAGCACAAGGACCGCGACATTAGCTAAGGGCCTTTATTTTCACTCAGTTGAAACAAAATAAAGGGCTCATTGCCAATTCTTTGCTCATTTTCCTTTCTTTTTAATTTTTTTTTTATTTTAGAATGCGAGAGGCAGAGCGGGAGCAGGGAAGGGGCAGAGAGAGAGGGAGACACAGAATCCGAAGCAGGCTCCAGGCTCCAAGCTGTCGGCACAGAGCCCGACGCGGGGCTCGAACCCACGAACCGTGAGATCATGACCTGAGCAGAAGTCGGATGGTTGACCGACTGAGCCACCCAGGCGCCCCACTTTGCTGCTTTTCTTAAAAGCAACATCCCAAGCCGTATAGGGAGGGAGCATGCCACTCAGAAAATGTGATGCTGAAAAGCTTACTTTTTCAGAGCCTGAGTTGAAGGCAATTACCCAGATTATCAAACAGCCCTTCACAAAGGATTCTGTGCAGGCTTCCTTTAAACAGCCAACCCCTGTCCCTCTGGTTTACAAAGTCATTCGCTGATTCATTCACCCAGCAAACATTTATCAAGCCTCTACTGTATGCCGGGAACTGTGATAGGCACTGAGGCCAGCATTTCGAACAAGATGGCCAAAATCCGTGCCATCACAGAGGTTATAACCCAAAGGGGAGAGACAGACAGACAATGTGGCGGGCTTTGAAATGCACCCCCCCCCCCCGCGGAGATAGCCACCTCTTAACCCCTGGCCCCTGCAATGTTACCTTCTAGGCCAAAGGGAGGAGGGTCTTCACATATGTGATTACATTAAGGATCGTGAGATGCAGAGATCATCTCGGATTATCTAGGTGGGTTCTGAACACATCAGTTACGAGAGGGAGGCAGAGGGAGATGTGCACACACAGACGAGAAGATGATGTGACGTTGGAGCAGAGAAGCTTTGAAGATGCTGGTCCTGCCGTTTGGGCGGGTCGACGGAACGGATCGTCCCCCGAGTCTCCAGAGGAGGCCCTGCTGACACCTTGACCTTGACCCAATAATACCGATTCCATATTTCCGGCCCCCAGAGCGGTGAGAGAATAAGCATCTGCTTTTGAGCCACCAAGTTGTGGCAATTTGTCCCGGCCACCTTAAGAAACAAATAGATCTTTTTTCTGATCTGTTAGGTTAACAGTCCAGCGGCAGGTGCGGTAACAGGATTGAACGCACACGTGTGTTTCGAGAAGGGTCCCTGCAGAGGGGGACGCCCTCCTGGAAGGGAAAGTCCAGTGGCAGCAGCTCAGCCCTAAGGAAAGGCTTGACCTCCTGACACCACTTTCCTTCGCTCCCTGCGGCCAGAACCCCCAAGGCCACGGCAGAGCCTGGAAGGGGCCCTGTGCCTGCATCCTGTTTAAGCCAAGGGACTTCCCTCGCCAATTAGAGGCTTCCCCTTCAGCTGGTCCCGCTCTCCCCACACCTGCCGGGGGAAGCACGTGTCCACCCTCAGCCTCCTCTTCTGCCACCGCCTCGTGTCACCTCATTGTTCCTCAGTTGGCAACTCGCTCTGCAGAAATGACCCCATTGGGGGATGTCTGAGGGAGTGCCGAGCGAAAGATCTACACAGCCCTCTTCTGGGGGAACATGGTGGTTATAGTAGCTACCGTGTATCAGGCACCTATTTTGCTCCCTAAATGCTCCAAGTGTGGCCCCCAGGCGTGTGCAGCGGGTGCACCCCCTGGGAGCTAAGACATGAGCGTGGTGCCCCCCCATCCCTGCTCCCACACTGCCCCCCGCCCCGGCTCAGATCTGCCAGTTCACAGCCTGCATGTTAACAAGATTCCCTGGTGGGTCCTAGGCTAGTGAGTGTAAGCGCTTGCTCGAACCTCCACCAGAGAGAAGACGAGAGACTGGGGCGCGTCGCCCTTGTTTCATTGGTCAAGGTGATTGGTAGTTCCGATGTGGCTGGTGGAGAGGTGCTCAGGGCAACATTGCCAAAGGCAAGGGTTTCTCAGGTTTGGCATCCTCAAAGCCCTAGGTCCCCAGTGGTCTATGCAAGTGGTCCCCAGTATCCACTGCCCACTTTTCCAGTAACTGCCCTTCACTGGGGGTCAGGGCAGGCCCACCTGTCATGCGTGGGGTCTCAGGGACCCTGCATCTTGAAGACCTCTAACCACAAGCAATGAAATCGACCGAGGGTCCCAGCGCTGCGTTCTGACATCCACCTGTGCACATGCTCTCGGAGGTCACATTTCCTAGGGACTGCCCCCCACCGTGACTGCAAATGGCAGAGACACTCTGGCATGTCTGTTCCCAGGAGGCACGGGACCCCAGTGATGGCCAGCTTCGGCTCAAGAACTTCCTCATGGCCTTGCCAAACCTCCTTAGACTCTCCAGTGGTCTAGGATACCTCCACCCCGCCTTCCCCAGCCTCCCACACCCCAAGGACTCAAGGGCACACACATGGACCTCCCAGATTATACATCCAAATTCCATTGATTCCCTGCCAACACCTACCAACTGCCCCTCGGGTCTGGTCCAGGAGCATCAGCATCCGCTGGGAAGACAGACACAGGAGGAAGTCTGGGCATACACTGGAGGAAGAAATGGAGCCATTAGACCATGGAATTTAGGGATTCCAGATACCCACAGCAAACCCTCCCACCTTGGCTTCATGGACATTTCCTCCAACGGGAAGGGGCACAGACCAAAGAAGGGGAGAGCCTTTTAAAGCACAGGACTTGGTCCCACAGGCTCAGTCCTGTGCTGCCACTGGATCCAGTCATCCCCCACCCTTCGTCACTGAAGCCAGCATGGGCCCCTCCACTAGCTCTAAGGACAGGTGTACAACCTCGGTATATAAGCAGGTCAGTCTCCATGTCCACCCCCTGGCCACAGCGAATGGCCCTTAGGTAGTCAGCAGCGACAGAAACTCCTGGCTGCAAAAGCTAGGAAGGAAGTAGGTGTTTGTCCCTGCTGGGCTTGAGTTTCCTGGGGCCTTGACGCCATCTCTCCTCAAAGAACAGAGGCTCAGGGGCGTCCAGCAGCTGCCTCGGGGACCCCAGTGATGAAGCCCACCCCGCAGGACACAACCCCAAGAAGGAAAGGAATCCAAACAACGGACGCCATTCCCAGCCAGACCCTCAGGCACTCCAGACACAAGGATCCCAAACAAACATACAGGACAGCAGAGAACAAGAAGTTGGTGGCTGTCCTCGCTCCTAAAAAAAAAAAACAAAAAACCCAAAGCTCACCGAAGCAGAGTTGTGTTTGCCAAATAAGCGCAGGAAAGGATGTTCGTCTTTACCAGTCATCGAGAAATGCAAATTAAAAATGCAACGAAATGTCGCTGAACACCTACTAGAAAGACAACATTAAAAAGGAAAAAAAAAAAAAAAAGAAGGCAGCACCATCGAGCGGTGGTGGGGGGTGGGGCAGGAACTTTGTACATTGCTGATCAGAATATGAAAAATGGCAGCCACTTTGGAAGACGATTTGGCGGCTCCTCGGGCAGTTGAACATTTATTCCGTGACCTAGCCATGCAACTCTTGGGTATTAACCCAAGAGAAAGAAAACAGGTGTTCACACAAAGACGTGCACGTGGATGTCCACGGCCCCATCATTCACAATTACCCCACACTGGAAACAGCCCAAATGTCCATCAAATGTTGGATGGACTCACCAAGTGTGGAACTTCCCTGCGATGGAATATTACTCAGCCGTGAACAGGAACAAAGGGCTGGTACCCACAACAACACGGGCGAGCCTCGAAAGCCTTATGCAAAGTGAAAGAAATGGGGCCCGTAGGGCTACATATGGAATGATTTCCTTTATATGACGTTCTGGAAAAGGCAGAAGTCCAGGGACAGAAATCGGATCAGGGGCTGCCAGGGATTTGGGGGTAGGAGAGGAAGCACAAAGGAACTTCGTGAAGGTGATGGGCGTGTTCTGTATCGTGATTGTGGAGGTCACCTTCTCATAAATATTTGTTGGAACTCATCAAACTCTTCAGTGAAGTCATCAGCAAAAGGGTGTATTTTACTGGATGTAAATAACATGTTGGTAAGCTTGACTTCAAAAAAAAGAAAAAGAGGGGCGCCTGGGTGGCCTAGTTGGTTGGGCGCCCGACTTTGGCTCAGGTCATGATCTCACAGTCTGTGGGTTCAAGCCCTGCGTCGGGCTCTGTGCTGGCAGCTCAGAGCCTGGAACCTGCTTCAGATTCTGTGGCTCCCTCTCTCTCTGCCCCTCCCCTGCTCATGCTCCGTCTCTCAAAACTAAATAAATATTAAAAAAAAAAAAAAAAGAAAAAGATACACCAAATGAATCCCCACAGTGTTGATCACGTGTCCTAAGCCCTTTCCTGGAACTAACTCTTTCACTTCTCACAACAACCTCATCAGTTAATTTCATTTTACAAGATGAAGAAACTAAGACACAGAGAGGGTGAGTAACCCTCCAGACCTCACCCAGCTAGTGAGAAATGTGTCTGGGACTCAATCGCAGGAACCACAGAACAAAACCCAGGCTCTTAACCACTCCTGCATCTTTGCAAATAGGGCACAATGGTGCCAAATCATTCTGTCGGTGCATCAGCAAAGTCAGGGAGGAGAGAATGAAAGCAAATCGGGTAAGACCTTGTTCCAGTCCCAAAGATGCAGTCCCTCCCCTCCTCCAGTTGCCGCTCCAATTCTTCTGGATCGTTCTTCAGTGCCAGCCAAGTCCCCCTGGGCCCCTCACTGGAAAGCCAGCAAGATTCTGAGTGAGAAAATAGCTGCTTCCTAAAAGCGCTTGGTGGATTTCCCCGACACATCTTGTCGGCACTCAGAATGCCCGTGACAGCTTCCCCTGAAATATTTTCCAGGTGAGCTCTCTGGCTGCCCCAGCCCGCCCGGCCTCCGATTTCCCCCATTCCCACGCGTCTCCAACTGCCTGTTGACAAGGCTTTCACTCTTCCAAGCCAGAACTGACCTGTCCCCACCTTGTTAGATCAAATGCAGGAGAAGGTGCTTACAGAGGGTCACTGGATGGTGTTAAAAGCCAATTTCTCCTCCGCTCGGCAATGTGAGCTGGAGGGTGGTGACCGGAGGGGGAAACATTAAGAGCAGTGGTCTTCCAGGTGCCATTTCTACTTGGTGGGCGCAGAGCAGAGGGCTCCTCCAGCAGCAGGAGAAAGTCGGGGGGCTGGGGGGCTGCCCACCTGGGCTCTGAGCCCAATGCGTGGGAGCCTGGACTCTATCATGGGTCTGGTTTCAAACTCTAGAGCTTTGGGACAGGTCACAAATATCTGTGTTGAAATGTTCCTTCCAAGCTGAATTTGCAAGACTCCACCCAAACGCTCCCCCCGGAAACAGCTGGATCCCAGCTTCGAGGACCCCTCGAGAATGACGAGAGGGAGAGCATCTGCTGAAAGGGGGGAAATCCTGAACAACTTGGCAGGGAGATTTCTTTTTATGTGTCCTGTGTTTGTCTACTGTAAGTCTGTTAAAGCAGGATCTCAGCCCAGGAATATGGAGGAGCTGGGACTCCCAGTTTGAATGCCATTTGGGACTTTGTCTATCCTCTGACATTTTCCGTTTCTATGCTCTCCTTCTTCCTAGCGTAGCAAACGTGTTTTTTGTTTGAGGGCCACCTCTGAGTGATTGGTTGCGACTGCTTCATGTTAAGAAGGATGGTGGGGCATGCATGGACTCGGTGATCCATTTGAGTCTTGTTATCGATTAGTGATGTCTGCCATGGGTGAGGCAATGGGGAATCAGAGCACACATGCCACATCTTTTCCATCCCTGTTATGTAAAAAAAAGGACATGATCAAAGCAGGAGGGTTCCATAAAAAAAGGCAAAGTTAAATGTAATTTAGGAGAGCTCAGGTGGCTCTGTCAGTTAAGCATCCGACTCTTTTTTTTTTTAATGTTTATTTATTTTTGAGAGAGAAAGAGACAGAGCACGAGCAGGGGAGGGGCATAGAGAGAGGGACACACAGAATCCGAAGGAGTCTCCAGGCTCTGAGCTGTCAGCACAGAGCCCAACACAGGCCTCGAACTCATAAACTATGAGATCATGACCTGAGCCGAAGTCGGACTTTTAACCAACTGAGCCACCCAGGCGCCCCCCCAAGCATCTGACTGTTGATTTCAACTCAGGTCATGATCTCACAGTTCATGGAATGGAGCCCTGTGTCAGACTGTGGACTCTCAGCAGGGAGCCGGCTTGGAATTCTCTCTCCCTCTCTCTGCCCCTCCCCGCCTGAATAAATAAACATTGTAAAAGAAAGATAACGTAATATACTTCACTGAAGACCACCAGATTTCTTAAAACCTGTGCATGAAAAGCGTAACAGCAGCTACTGACCCCAGGGAGTTCATGAAATCCCCAACACATGGCAGTGGACAGAGTGTCCTTCTGAGAAGAACACGGTTTCTTCTGCAGTAAGATGTCATTATCATGCTCTCTGACCCCGCTACCCCGGCCACCATGATCAGTGCAAACAATGGTTGGAAACTACTGGCTACAGACATTGGTTTCGTAAATAAAATTTTATTGAAACACAACAGCCCTCGTGTGTTTCCGTGGTATCTATGAATGCTTCTGCCTTCCGATGACACAGTTGAATAACTGTGACAGATACTGCACAGCCTGCGAAGCCGAAAAGATTTACTATCTTGCTGCTTGCAGAAAATTTGGTGACCACTGTCTGTAAGAATCGCCATTCGGTCTAAAGGCATTCCAGGAAAGGCTGTTTGTATTAGGAGTCAGTCATCTGAACGTTGTCTTAGAGATAGTCTGTTCTATAAAGGAATACTGTATTGGTTGGTGACAAATTAACCCAGTTGGATTTCCTCTCTCTCTCTCTCTCTCTCTCTCTCTCTCTCTCTCTCTATTTCCCCTCCTCTTGGTATGAATTGGAGATGTAGAGGAAATAGCTGAGAAGATTCCTGGACCAGAATGGAATTGAACCATTGGTCCAGTTCTCCCAGAGGCTGGGCCCATATCCAGGTCCTAGCAACACTGAGTTACAGCTGGTCTGCTACCTGTGTTTCCACACTTCCCTGCACGTCTCTGACATCAACCCTCCTCACCTGAGGGCTGGAGGGTCAGGCGAGTCCATCGCTCGTGCCACCTCTGGTCGTGCCTGCCTCGTTTAACGCCATCAGAAACGAGACCTTAACGGGCGCCCGAAGGAAAGAGTAGCTGTGATCAATTAGTGATGTCTGCCATGAGCAGCAGGAGGGGTGACAACGGGTGGAGTCTGTTTGACAGCAAGGGCTTCAGTGAATGCGATGTGTTTCTTCTCTGCAACCAATTTTACCCTGTCTCTCGTCTTCCTTGGAAGGTAGAGGTGGAAACACACCATTCTGTTCTTGATTACGCACCCCTGTGCAATGATCTCCCCGTCCCCCCAAGTTTGCTAGTTCTCTCATTTGAAAAGACTCTCAGCTGCCGACACCCTGCTAGGCATGTAGAACTCACTTCATGATTCCGTTACTAATGGAGCCTATAATTTGGGTGGGTTGGGTTCTCCATGGACTCACATCAACATTGAGAAAGACTTTCCTTTCGGCTAATCTAAACCTTTCCTTTAACTACTCAATCCCCTTTATTCCTGGGCAGCCCATTATGCAGATGCAGTGAAGAGTCTCTGGCCCAGAGTCCAGCTGGCGCGGCCATGGACCACACGGCCACACAGTGGCTGGTTCGCAGGGCCAAGCTGTCTGTCCACGAGAAGCTGAAATCACACTTTATTTTCCAAGTCCTAATCCCAACCTGTGCCTGCTTCCTTCCGGGCCTCTGTCTGAAGCTCACTGCAGGGTCCAGCCCTCCCCGCCTCCCCCAGTGACCTTTCCCTCTGAAATCTGACTTGCAGAGGACCTCTGTACCACAAAGGCCTGCCATATTGGCTGCCAAAAATAATTCTAAGCCTTCCAGTTCTCTTGGCCTCCAGAGATTATTGAGGTCATGTTAACTTCAATACTCACAAGTTCCTGGCCCCTACTTTTGAAATTGCAGGCCCTCAGAGTCAGTCAGCCCCTAGGCCTTTCCCTTCTCTAGGTACTACTCACAGTGCGGGGGGGGGGGGGGGGGGGCTCATTTGCCTAATTTATTCATGGTCTTCACTGTCTCTATCCTTTGTCACCTGACCACTAAATATAACTTCTTGGGCCTCTGGAGTCTCTCCAAGACACAGAGGAAATGGCAGGAACTTCTCTGAGGAAGAAGGTCTAGAAGACTGTTGACGGGAAGGATTTTGAGCTACACAAAGTTGGATTGAAATCCAGATTTTGCTCCCCGCCAGCCACTCAGGCATGTGAGTGAAACTCTCTGAACCTTTGTTCCACATGTGGAATATTAATGTGGCAATAACCAACGTACAGAATTCATTTCCTAGGGCTGTTGTCACAAGCTGCCGCGAATGGGGTGGCTTCAAACAATTGAAACTGATCCTGTCACAGTTCTGGAGGCCAGACATCCGGGATCAAGGCTTGGTTCCTTCCGAGGGCTGTGAGGGAGATCTTCATTCCCTGCCTCCACCTTCACGTCACTGTCTCCTCCGCGAGCGCCTCTCCCCTCTGTGTCTCTTATTTTGTCTCAGTGAATGACACCTGTCATTCACGATGCTGATGCAACGCTATGCTCTCATCTCCGACCTTCCGCTTATGTCTATCTGCACATTTTCCAAATAAGACCCTGTTTAGAGGTTTCAGAACTTAGAATGTGGATATACGTTTTGGGGACAGCACAAATCAACCCACTACATCCTGGGATTAGAACAGACGATGCACCCGGAAAAGGCTTTTCTTATCATCATTCCTGAAGGGGGCGTTGCTAGGTCCTAGATGGGGAAGTAAATAATCCATGTTCTCTCCAGGGTCCACGTCTCTCTTGGTTTGGAATCCACCAGAAGTTGAGCCTGGGACAGGGACTTGGAAACAGGTAGTTTCATCGGAGATGGGGGTGAGATGAGACCCAAGTGGGGGCGGAGGAGGTCAAGGGGATCCCAGGGTCAGGTGCAAGTGAGCAGAAAGAGTGGGGCAAGGAAGAAGAAGAAGCCAAGATAAGCAATCACTAAGGTAGCTGCGGTAGACGATGGGATTTCAATTCTGCTGGAACATCCTAGAAGTGTATAGGATGCATCCCAGAGGTGTCCCTTCAGAGGAGGAGCAAGGACTTTTATCCCCAGCCCTCACTGGGCCCTCCCATTGGCTGAGGCTTACCCTCAGGGACATTCACTCCCCCCTTGGCTTTTGGGCTACTGGTGCTGCTGGCCCAAGCAGGCCCTGCAACTGTACAGAGCGTGTGACACGTGGCTTGAGCAGGATGCTGTCAATCTGAGTCTAAGCTGGCAGAGAACGGTCCCTTGTTCAGAGACAGGCCCATGGGATGTGACGCGGGCCCTTTAAATCCGCTTAAGTCCTTATCGGGTGCCAATGCATATACCCCTTCCCTGGTGGACTACTTTCTTCCAGGCTTTTATGGGTTGAATTGTGTTACCCCCCCCTCCCCAAAAGGTAGCCCTAACCCCATGTGAATATGAGCTCGTTTGGAAATAAGGTGTTTGCAGCTGAAATCAACTGAAGATGAGGTCTTTGGGGTGGCCCCGAATCTAATATGACTGGTGTCCTTTTAGGAAGAGGAGAGAAAACACAGAGACAGACTTGCACAAAGGGAAGAGGGGGTGAAGACCCACAGGGAGAATGCCATGTGAGAGCAGAGGCCCTGCTGATGCCTCACTTCGGGGTTTCGACCCTGCAGAGATGCGGGAGCATGAAGCCGTGTCGCCTAGGCACTCCGCTTGTGGCACTTTGCTGTGGTAGCTCTGGGAAACTGAGTCACGCGCTCATCCCCCCACCCCTGCAGCGCCTGGGTGAGTCATGGGGTGAAAAGATCTCACCCACTCCTCACCAAAGCCACTTTCTGGGTCCTGTTTTGGTCCAAACAGAACTCTCTGTCTTCGCTGTTTGGGAAGTTAGAGGGGAGCTGGGTCCGAGACGTGGGTACGCAGCTCACCCACGCCTACACACCGGTATTCCCCAGCCCCGTTCCTGGGACAGCTCTACTCCCCACACTACTCTAAGAGTGACACCTTGATCAACTCAGGCGAGAGAAACCCACCCCATGACCCTTCACCTGGCAGGGGCACCCATCCATCTCCCCTTCTTCCGGCCACATGCTGTCACAGCCCACCCTCCCATCAACACAGCCGAGGGGACTTTGAATCCTCTCACACTAGACCTGAACAACACATGGGCCCTTGGGATTATCAATGTCCGTCCCTCCCATTTTCCTCTTGGAGAAACGGAGTCATTCTTTATCACCTGCCACTTCAGACCTGGGTCCCACTCACAGGTGGGGCAGGACCCCCAGCCGTTTTCTCCCATCCCATCCCTTGTTCACGTCTCCATTCTGACCTTGGTCACCTCCTCTTTTCTTTAGGGCTGGGCCTCTAGGGTCTTCATATCATGCCTTCAGCTTGTGGCTGGGCTCAGACACTTCATCCAGAACGTAGGCAAGAAACCGCCACCAATGGCGAGGGGCTGATGAGAGCCAGTTGTGCTTTCCTGTGAAAAGCAGAGGTCAACACATCGGCTTGGGGATTATGATGCTGTCTTTTGCTATATCCCACAGCTCCTCCTAAGACAGTTGGCCTCACCCCCACTTCAGCGTAGAAATGCATGGAAGTGTGAGAACAGGAACTAGGAAATGAGGAATGGAGCAAACAGGGCCAGAGATGGGAGAAGAAGAGGAAAGAAATCTTTTTTTTTTTTAATTTTTTAATGTTTTATTTATTTTTGAGACGGAGAGAGACAGAGCATGAGCAGGGGAGGGGCAGAGAGAGAGGGAGATGCAGAATCCAAAGCAGGCTCCAGGCTCTGAGCTGTCAGCACAGAGCCCGACATGGGGCTCCAGCCCATGAGTGCAATCATGACCTGAGCCGAAGTGAGAGGCTTAACCGACTGAGCCACCCAGGCGCCCCAAGAAATCTTTAAGAACACATAGAAAATGCCACGCATGTGCTGGTTCAGTCCCAGGCTTCAAAATGTAAAGAACTGCGTTTCCTGTCATTTTCTGTAGACCCACGGTCTAGAACGTTGTAAGCAAGCCCCGCAGACATCATAGTCCAAGGTTACGCCCCACTTTGGTTATTGGCGCTAATGCAGTGAAGGGTTACCCTCAACAGTGAGATTCACAGCTACTCCCCAAAGCTTTTGCGTGCAATTGCTTTGGTTTGGTTTTTCCTCCAAAGACAGACGCTCACTGTCCAACACGGCCGTTAAACTGTTCCCGAAAACGGGCATTTTAATGAATCTGCCCCACTCTTCTCAAGGAGAGAAGTGTCCCCAAAGCAAGAGGTACATGTAAGAATAGACTATACCCCCTCCCTGCCCCTCGCACCCCCAGACCACACAAAGGAATCCTTGCCCTCCTCGTGCCTGCATCCCATGACTCACCCAGGCGCTGCAGGGGTGGGGGGATGAGCGCGTGACTCAGTTTCCCAGAGCTACCACAGCAAAGTGCCACAAACGGAGTGCCTAGGCGACACGGCTTCATGCTCCCGCATCTCTGCAGGGTCGAAACCCCGAAGTGAGGCATCAGCAGGGCCTCTGCTCTCACATGGCATTCTCCCTGTGGGTCTTCACCCCCTCTTCCCTTTGTGCAAGTCTGTCTCTGTGTTTTCTCTCCTCTTCCTAAAAGGACACCAGTCATATTAGATTCGGGGCCACCCCAAAGACCTCATCTTCAGTTGATTTCAGCTGCAAACACCTTATTTCCAAACGAGCTCATATTCACATGGGGTTAGGGCTACCTTTTGGGGAGGGGGGGGTAACACAATTCAACCCATAAAAGCCTGGAAGAAAGTAGTCCACCAGGGAAGGGGTATATGCATTGGCACCCGATAAGGACTTAAGCGGATTTAAAGGGCCCGCGTCACATCCCATGGGCCTGTCTCTGAACAAGGGACCGTTCTCTGCCAGCTTAGACTCAGATTGACAGCATCCTGCTCAAGCCACGTGTCACACGCTCTGTACAGTTGCAGGGCCTGCTTGGGCCAGCAGCACCAGTAGCCCAAAAGCCAAGGGGGGAGTGAATGTCCCTGAGGGTAAGCCTCAGCCAATGGGAGGGCCCAGTGAGGGCTGGGGATAAAAGTCCTTGCTCCTCCTCTGAAGGGACACCTCTGGGATGCATCCTATACACTTCTAGGATGTTCCAGCAGAATTGAAATCCCATCGTCTACCGCAGCTACCTTAGTGATTGCTTATCTTGGCTTCTTCTTCTTCCTTGCCCCACTCTTTCTGCTCACTTGCACCTGACCCTGGGATCCCCTTGACCTCCTCCGCCCCCACTTGGGTCTCATCTCACCCCCATCTCCGATGAAACTACCTGTTTCCAAGTCCCTGTCCCAGGCTCAACTTCTGGTGGATTCCAAACCAAGAGAGACGTGGACCCTGGAGAGAACATGGATTATTTACTTCCCCATCTAGGACCTAGCAACGCCCCCTTCAGGAATGATGATAAGAAAAGCCTTTTCCGGGTGCATCGTCTGTTCTAATCCCAGGATGTAGTGGGTTGATTTGTGCTGTCCCCAAAACGTATATCCACATTCTAAGTTCTGAAACCTCTAAACAGGGTCTTATTTGGAAAATGTGCAGATAGACATAAGCGGAAGGTCGGAGATGAGAGCATAGCGTTGCATCAGCATCGTGAATGACAGGTGTCATTCACTGAGACAAAATAAGAGACACAGAGGGGAGAGGCGCTCGCGGAGGAGACAGTGACGTGAAGGTGGAGGCAGGGAATGAAGATCTCCCTCACAGCCCTCGGAAGGAACCAAGCCTTGATCCCGGATGTCTGGCCTCCAGAACTGTGACAGGATCAGTTTCAATTGTTTGAAGCCACCCCATTCGCGGCAGCTTGTGACAACAGCCCTAGGAAATGAATTCTGTACGTTGGTTATTGCCACATTAATATTCCACATGTGGAACAAAGGTTCAGAGAGTTTCACTCACATGCCTGAGTGGCTGGCGGGGAGCAAAATCTGGATTTCAATCCAACTTTGTGTAGCTCAAAATCCTTCCCGTCAACAGTCTTCTAGACCTTCTTCCTCAGAGAAGTTCCTGCCATTTCCTCTGTGTCTTGGAGAGACTCCAGAGGCCCAAGAAGTTATATTTAGTGGTCAGGTGACAAAGGATAGAGACAGTGAAGACCATGAATAAATTAGGCAAATGAGCCCCCCCCCCCCCCCCCCCGCACTGTGAGTAGTACCTAGAGAAGGGAAAGGCCTAGGGGCTGACTGACTCTGAGGGCCTGCAATTTCAAAAGTAGGGGCCAGGAACTTGTGAGTATTGAAGTTAACATGACCTCAATAATCTCTGGAGGCCAAGAGAACTGGAAGGCTTAGAATTATTTTTGGCAGCCAATATGGCAGGCCTTTGTGGTACAGAGGTCCTCTGCAAGTCAGATTTCAGAGGGAAAGGTCACTGGGGGAGGCGGGGAGGGCTGGACCCTGCAGTGAGCTTCAGACAGAGGCCCGGAAGGAAGCAGGCACAGGTTGGGATTAGGACTTGGAAAATAAAGTGTGATTTCAGCTTCTCGTGGACAGACAGCTTGGCCCTGCGAACCAGCCACTGTGTGGCCGTGTGGTCCATGGCCGCGCCAGCTGGACTCTGGGCCAGAGACTCTTCACTGCATCTGCATAATGGGCTGCCCAGGAATAAAGGGGATTGAGTAGTTAAAGGAAAGGTTTAGATTAGCCGAAAGGAAAGTCTTTCTCAATGTTGATGTGAGTCCATGGAGAACCCAACCCACCCAAATTATAGGCTCCATTAGTAACGGAATCATGAAGTGAGTTCTACATGCCTAGCAGGGTGTCGGCAGCTGAGAGTCTTTTCAAATGAGAGAACTAGCAAACTTGGGGGGACGGGGAGATCATTGCACAGGGGTGCGTAATCAAGAACAGAATGGTGTGTTTCCACCTCTACCTTCCAAGGAAGACGAGAGACAGGGTAAAATTGGTTGCAGAGAAGAAACACATCGCATTCACTGAAGCCCTTGCTGTCAAACAGACTCCACCCGTTGTCACCCCTCCTGCTGCTCATGGCAGACATCACTAATTGATCACAGCTACTCTTTCCTTCGGGCGCCCGTTAAGGTCTCGTTTCTGATGGCGTTAAACGAGGCAGGCACGACCAGAGGTGGCACGAGCGATGGACTCGCCTGACCCTCCAGCCCTCAGGTGAGGAGGGTTGATGTCAGAGACGTGCAGGGAAGTGTGGAAACACAGGTAGCAGACCAGCTGTAACTCAGTGTTGCTAGGACCTGGATATGGGCCCAGCCTCTGGGAGAACTGGACCAATGGTTCAATTCCATTCTGGTCCAGGAATCTTCTCAGCTATTTCCTCTACATCTCCAATTCATACCAAGAGGAGGGGAAATAGAGAGAGAGAGAGAGAGAGAGAGAGAGAGAGAGGAAATCCAACTGGGTTAATTTGTCACCAACCAATACAGTATTCCTTTATAGAACAGACTATCTCTAAGACAACGTTCAGATGACTGACTCCTAATACAAACAGCCTTTCCTGGAATGCCTTTAGACCGAATGGCGATTCTTACAGACAGTGGTCACCAAATTTTCTGCAAGCAGCAAGATAGTAAATCTTTTCGGCTTCGCAGGCTGTGCAGTATCTGTCACAGTTATTCAACTGTGTCATCGGAAGGCAGAAGCATTCATAGATACCACGGAAACACACGAGGGCTGTTGTGTTTCAATAAAATTTTATTTACGAAACCAATGTCTGTAGCAAGTAGTTTCCAACCATTGTTTGCACTGATCATGGTGGCCGGGGTAGCGGGGTCAGAGAGCATGATAATGACATCTTACTGCAGAAGAAACCGTGTTCTTCTCAGAAGGACACTCTGTCCACTGCCATGTGTTGGGGATTTCATGAACTCCCTGGGGTCAGTAGCTGCTGTTACGCTTTTCATGCACAGGTTTTAAGAAATCTGGTGGTCTTCAGTGAAGTATATTACGTTATCTTTCTTTTACAATGTTTATTTATTCAGGCGGGGAGGGGCAGAGAGAGGGAGAGAGAATTCCAAGCCGGCTCCCTGCTGAGAGTCCACAGTCTGACACAGGGCTCCATTCCATGAACTGTGAGATCATGACCTGAGTTGAAATCAACAGTCAGATGCTTGGGGGGGCGCCTGGGTGGCTCAGTTGGTTAAAAGTCCGACTTCGGCTCAGGTCATGATCTCATAGTTTATGAGTTCGAGGCCTGTGTTGGGCTCTGTGCTGACAGCTCAGAGCCTGGAGACTCCTTCGGATTCTGTGTGTCCCTCTCTCTATGCCCCTCCCCTGCTCGTGCTCTGTCTCTTTCTCTCTCAAAAATAAATAAACATTAAAAAAAAAAAGAGTCGGATGCTTAACTGACAGAGCCACCTGAGCTCTCCTAAATTACATTTAACTTTGCCTTTTTTTATGGAACCCTCCTGCTTTGATCATGTCCTTTTTTTTACATAACAGGGATGGAAAAGATGTGGCATGTGTGCTCTGATTCCCCATTGCCTCACCCATGGCAGACATCACTAATCGATAACAAGACTCAAATGGATCACCGAGTCCATGCATGCCCCACCATCCTTCTTAACATGAAGCAGTCGCAACCAATCACTCAGAGGTGGCCCTCAAACAAAAAACACGTTTGCTACGCTAGGAAGAAGGAGAGCATAGAAACGGAAAATGTCAGAGGATAGACAAAGTCCCAAATGGCATTCAAACTGGGAGTCCCAGCTCCTCCATATTCCTGGGCTGAGATCCTGCTTTAACAGACTTACAGTAGACAAACACAGGACACATAAAAAGAAATCTCCCTGCCAAGTTGTTCAGGATTTCCCCCCTTTCAGCAGATGCTCTCCCTCTCGTCATTCTCGAGGGGTCCTCGAAGCTGGGATCCAGCTGTTTCCGGGGGGAGCGTTTGGGTGGAGTCTTGCAAATTCAGCTTGGAAGGAACATTTCAACACAGATATTTGTGACCTGTCCCAAAGCTCTAGAGTTTGAAACCAGACCCATGATAGAGTCCAGGCTCCCACGCATTGGGCTCAGAGCCCAGGTGGGCAGCCCCCCAGCCCCCCGACTTTCTCCTGCTGCTGGAGGAGCCCTCTGCTCTGCGCCCACCAAGTAGAAATGGCACCTGGAAGACCACTGCTCTTAATGTTTCCCCCTCCGGTCACCACCCTCCAGCTCACATTGCCGAGCGGAGGAGAAATTGGCTTTTAACACCATCCAGTGACCCTCTGTAAGCACCTTCTCCTGCATTTGATCTAACAAGGTGGGGACAGGTCAGTTCTGGCTTGGAAGAGTGAAAGCCTTGTCAACAGGCAGTTGGAGACGCGTGGGAATGGGGGAAATCGGAGGCCGGGCGGGCTGGGGCAGCCAGAGAGCTCACCTGGAAAATATTTCAGGGGAAGCTGTCACGGGCATTCTGAGTGCCGACAAGATGTGTCGGGGAAATCCACCAAGCGCTTTTAGGAAGCAGCTATTTTCTCACTCAGAATCTTGCTGGCTTTCCAGTGAGGGGCCCAGGGGGACTTGGCTGGCACTGAAGAACGATCCAGAAGAATTGGAGCGGCAACTGGAGGAGGGGAGGGACTGCATCTTTGGGACTGGAACAAGGTCTTACCCGATTTGCTTTCATTCTCTCCTCCCTGACTTTGCTGATGCACCAACAGAATGATTTGGCACCATTGTGCCCTATTTGCAAAGATGCAGGAGTGGTTAAGAGCCTGGGTTTTGTTCTGTGGTTCCTGCGATTGAGTCCCAGACACATTTCTCACTAGCTGGGTGAGGTCTGGAGGGTTACTCACCCTCTCTGTGTCTTAGTTTCTTCATCTTGTAAAATGAAATTAACTGATGAGGTTGTTGTGAGAAGTGAAAGAGTTAGTTCCAGGAAAGGGCTTAGGACACGTGATCAACACTGTGGGGATTCATTTGGTGTATCTTTTTCTTTTTTTTTTTTTTTAATATTTATTTAGTTTTGAGAGACGGAGCATGAGCAGGGGAGGGGCAGAGAGAGAGGGAGCCACAGAATCTGAAGCAGGTTCCAGGCTCTGAGCTGCCAGCACAGAGCCCGACGCAGGGCTTGAACCCACAGACTGTGAGATCATGACCTGAGCCAAAGTCGGGCGCCCAACCAACTAGGCCACCCAGGCGCCCCTCTTTTTCTTTTTTTTGAAGTCAAGCTTACCAACATGTTATTTACATCCAGTAAAATACACCCTTTTGCTGATGACTTCACTGAAGAGTTTGATGAGTTCCAACAAATATTTATGAGAAGGTGACCTCCACAATCACGATACAGAACACGCCCATCACCTTCACGAAGTTCCTTTGTGCTTCCTCTCCTACCCCCAAATCCCTGGCAGCCCCTGATCCGATTTCTGTCCCTGGACTTCTGCCTTTTCCAGAACGTCATATAAAGGAAATCATTCCATATGTAGCCCTACGGGCCCCATTTCTTTCACTTTGCATAAGGCTTTCGAGGCTCGCCCGTGTTGTTGTGGGTACCAGCCCTTTGTTCCTGTTCACGGCTGAGTAATATTCCATCGCAGGGAAGTTCCACACTTGGTGAGTCCATCCAACATTTGATGGACATTTGGGCTGTTTCCAGTGTGGGGTAATTGTGAATGATGGGGCCGTGGACATCCACGTGCACGTCTTTGTGTGAACACCTGTTTTCTTTCTCTTGGGTTAATACCCAAGAGTTGCATGGCTAGGTCACGGAATAAATGTTCAACTGCCCGAGGAGCCGCCAAATCGTCTTCCAAAGTGGCTGCCATTTTTCATATTCTGATCAGCAATGTACAAAGTTCCTGCCCCACCCCCCACCACCGCTCGATGGTGCTGCCTTCTTTTTTTTTTTTTTTTTCCTTTTTAATGTTGTCTTTCTAGTAGGTGTTCAGCGACATTTCGTTGCATTTTTAATTTGCATTTCTCGATGACTGGTAAAGACGAACATCCTTTCCTGCGCTTATTTGGCAAACACAACTCTGCTTCGGTGAGCTTTGGGTTTTTTGTTTTTTTTTTTTAGGAGCGAGGACAGCCACCAACTTCTTGTTCTCTGCTGTCCTGTATGTTTGTTTGGGATCCTTGTGTCTGGAGTGCCTGAGGGTCTGGCTGGGAATGGCGTCCGTTGTTTGGATTCCTTTCCTTCTTGGGGTTGTGTCCTGCGGGGTGGGCTTCATCACTGGGGTCCCCGAGGCAGCTGCTGGACGCCCCTGAGCCTCTGTTCTTTGAGGAGAGATGGCGTCAAGGCCCCAGGAAACTCAAGCCCAGCAGGGACAAACACCTACTTCCTTCCTAGCTTTTGCAGCCAGGAGTTTCTGTCGCTGCTGACTACCTAAGGGCCATTCGCTGTGGCCAGGGGGTGGACATGGAGACTGACCTGCTAATATACCGAGGTTGTACACCTGTCCTTAGAGCTAGTGGAGGGGCCCATGCTGGCTTCAGTGACGAAGGGTGGGGGATGACTGGATCCAGTGGCAGCACAGGACTGAGCCTGTGGGACCAAGTCCTGTGCTTTAAAAGGCTCTCCCCTTCTTTGGTCTGTGCCCCTTCCCGTTGGAGGAAATGTCCATGAAGCCAAGGTGGGGGGGTTTGTTGTGGGTATCTGGAATCCCTAAATTCCATGGTCTAATGGCTCCATTTCTTCCTCCAGTGTATGCCCAGACTTCCTCCTGTGTCTGTCTTCCCAGCGGATGCTGATGCTCCTGGACCAGACCCGAGGGGCAGTTGGTAGGTGTTGGCAGGGAATCAATGGAATTTGGATGTATAATCTGGGAGGTCCATGTGTGTGCCCTTGAGTCCTTGGGGTGTGGGAGGCTGGGGAAGGCGGAGTGGAGGTACCCTAGACCACCGGAGAGTCTAAGGAGGTTTGGCAAGGCCATGAGGAAGTTCTTGAGCCGAAGCTGGCCATCACTGGGGTCCCGTGCCTCCTGGGAACAGACATGCCAGAGTGTCTCTGCCATTTGCAGTCACGGTGGGGGGCAGTCCCTAGGAAATGTGACCTCCGAGAGCATGTGCACAGGTGGATGTCAGAACGCAGCGCTGGGACCCTCGGTCGATTTCATTGCTTGTGGTTAGAGGTCTTCAAGATGCAGGGTCCCTGAGACCCCACGCATGACAGGTGGGCCTGCCCTGACCCCCAGTGAAGGGCAGTTACTGGAAAAGTGGGCAGTGGATACTGGGGACCACTTGCATAGACCACCGGGGACCTAGGGCTTTGAGGATGCCAAACCTGAGAAACCCTTGCCTTTGGCAATGTTGCCCTGAGCACCTCTCCACCAGCCACATCGGAACTACCAATCACCTTGACCAATGAAACAAGGGCGACGCGCCCCAGTCTCTCGTCTTCTCTCTGGTGGAGGTTCGAGCAAGCGCTTACACTCACTAGCCTAGGACCCACCAGGGAATCTTGTTAACATGCAGGCTGTGAACTGGCAGGTCTGAGCCGGGGCGGGGGGCAGTGTGGGAGCAGGGATGGGGGGGCACCACGCTCATGTCTTAGCTCCCAGGGGGTGCACCCGCTGCACACGCCTGGGGGCCACACTTGGAGCATTTAGGGAGCAAAATAGGTGCCTGATACACGGTAGCTACTATAACCACCATGTTCCCCCAGAAGAGGGCTGTGTAGATCTTTCGCTCGGCACTCCCTCAGACATCCCCCAATGGGGTCATTTCTGCAGAGCGAGTTGCCAACTGAGGAACAATGAGGTGACACGAGGCGGTGGCAGAAGAGGAGGCTGAGGGTGGACACGTGCTTCCCCCGGCAGGTGTGGGGAGAGCGGGACCAGCTGAAGGGGAAGCCTCTAATTGGCGAGGGAAGTCCCTTGGCTTAAACAGGATGCAGGCACAGGGCCCCTTCCAGGCTCTGCCGTGGCCTTGGGGGTTCTGGCCGCAGGGAGCGAAGGAAAGTGGTGTCAGGAGGTCAAGCCTTTCCTTAGGGCTGAGCTGCTGCCACTGGACTTTCCCTTCCAGGAGGGCGTCCCCCTCTGCAGGGACCCTTCTCGAAACACACGTGTGCGTTCAATCCCGTTACCGCACCTGCCGCTGGACTGTTAACCTAACAGATCAGAAAAAAGATCTATTTGTTTCTTAAGGTGGCCGGGACAAATTGCCACAACTTGGTGGCTCAAAAGCAGATGCTTATTCTCTCACCGCTCTGGGGGCCGGAAATATGGAATCGGTATTATTGGGTCAAGGTCAAGGTGTCAGCAGGGCCTCCTCTGGAGACTCGGGGGACGATCCGTTCCGTCGACCCGCCCAAACGGCAGGACCAGCATCTTCAAAGCTTCTCTGCTCCAACGTCACATCATCTTCTCGTCTGTGTGTGCACATCTCCCTCTGCCTCCCTCTCGTAACTGATGTGTTCAGAACCCACCTAGATAATCCGAGCTGATCTCTGCATCTCACGATCCTTAATGTAATCACATATGTGAAGACCCTCCTCCCTTTGGCCTAGAAGGTAACATTGCAGGGGCCAGGGGTTAAGAGGTGGCTATCTCCGCGGGGGGGGGGGTGCATTTCAAAGCCCGCCACATTGTCTGTCTGTCTCTCCCCTTTGGGTTATAACCTCTGTGATGGCACGGATTTTGGCCATCTTGTTCGAAATGCTGGCCTCAGTGCCTATCACAGTTCCCGGCATACAGTAGAGGCTTGATAAATGTTTGCTGGGTGAATGAATCAGCGAATGACTTTGTAAACCAGAGGGACAGGGGTTGGCTGTTTAAAGGAAGCCTGCACAGAATCCTTTGTGAAGGGCTGTTTGATAATCTGGGTAATTGCCTTCAACTCAGGCTCTGAAAAAGTAAGCTTTTCAGCATCACATTTTCTGAGTGGCATGCTCCCTCCCTATACGGCTTGGGATGTTGCTTTTAAGAAAAGCAGCAAAGTGGGGCGCCTGGGTGGCTCAGTCGGTCAACCATCCGACTTCTGCTCAGGTCATGATCTCACGGTTCGTGGGTTCGAGCCCCGCGTCGGGCTCTGTGCCGACAGCTTGGAGCCTGGAGCCTGCTTCGGATTCTGTGTCTCCCTCTCTCTCTGCCCCTTCCCTGCTCCCGCTCTGCCTCTCGCATTCTAAAATAAAAAAAAAAATTAAAAAGAAAGGAAAATGAGCAAAGAATTGGCAATGAGCCCTTTATTTTGTTTCAACTGAGTGAAAATAAAGGCCCTTAGCTAATGTCGCGGTCCTTGTGCTTTTTCATACCTAAATTTCATTGAAAGTGTCCAAGTGGCCCTGAGTCGTGGTGAGGGTGTTTGGAGCCCAGACCGCTTGAGTTCAAACCTCAGCTGTGTCACTTGGCAGCTCTTTGACCTTAAGGCAAGTTCCTTGTCCTCTTGAGCCCCAGTTTCTTTATCTGTAAAATGGGACCGATCAGCATACTTACCTCATTGGGTTGCAGTGGGGATTTCCTCACTCGGTAAATATTTATTGAGGACCTAGTGCGTGCTAGGCATTGGGTGCACACTGTGAAGAGAAAAGGCATAGTCCCTGCCTGCCGTGAGCTTTTAGTTCTCTGGGAGACCAGGAGCATGAGGGCTCTGCTGGGCTGGGCGACACGGTCAATCCTCAGTAGATGTTTTGGTTCCCATTATAAACAAAAAGAGTCATCCCCATTTCCTTCAACGTTATTGGGCACCAAATCTGCAACCGTGATTATTTTTTCCTACCTGTGACTTGACGGAGGGCCACCACACATTGGAAGTGAGGGGTCAACTGGGGGTTCGGACGGAAAGCAGTCTTGTCCTCGTGAGCCAGCCGAGATGGGAGAAACTGCTTTGGCATTAGATTAAAGACGAGGAAAAGAAAATGACAGGGTTGGGACCCAGGATAAAAGCAGTGTAGGAAGCGGAGGTAGGCGTCAAGAGTGTGAGCCAGCCAGGATGGGTGATAACCTGGAAGGACTGTCCTTGCACGTGGTCTGAACTCTGGAATTTGTCCCTGCAGGAGACTGGCGGGCTGTGCGCGGCGCAGCAGGGACAGCGAGTGGCGTCCGCTGCAGGGGGCTCTCGTATAGTCAGGGACTTTTGGATGAGGAAATGAGAAGAAGCTTAGGAACGGGTCCGGCAGGAAATAGCCTTGTCTCCGTTTCTCCGGTTGGTGATATGGCAGAAGCATTGTTACACGGCATTTGCTTTTACTGTTACTTCTTTTCTTTCTCTTGTCACTTCCTAGATCAGGAGCTCCCTTAGGGGGAAGGACTGTGCCTGTCTTGGTCTTAGTAAGCACTTATACTAAGAATACATTTGGCTGCAATTAAGAGAAAACTCGACTCTTTCATGGCTTAAGTAAACAATGGTTTATTTTCCTTACATAACAAGAAATCCAGAAGGAGATGGACATTGGAATTAGTTGAGCAGCCCCAGTATCCCTCTGTGATATTTTTAGTTTGACTCATGCTTAATGCCTCATGGTCACATGATAGCTGCTGTGCCTCCAGACATTACCTCTGCTTCCTAGGCTACAAAGGGAGTGAAGGGACAGAAAGGTCTTACCTAGCCACTCTCATCCCCATTTTCATCAGGAAAGGATAAACTCTTTTTAACAGTTATCTGCTTAAATCCCATTGGTCCGAATGGAGCCCCAGAGCCAGCAGGGAAGACTGGGGAATAAAGTATTATTATTATTTTTTTAATATTACCACATTATAACTGCACAAAAAGCCCAAATGGAGCGGAGGTTGGGAATAGGCCTTGAGAATGACTGAAAAAAAGGAAGGAATTGGAAATTGTCTTGAGGACGAATGAACGAGTTGTTTGGTGACTGAATTAGCCCAGAGTCCCTGTGCCCCGTGCAGCAGTTTGCGATGATATCATGTCTTCCCGATGCTCATGAAATATATGTGGATCCCGGAGTAATGAAGATCGCCGGACATTAGTAACTGAGAATATGAGCATTGGGTGATGTTTGATTTTAATAACATGCATTTGCTCATTCATATTAAATGAACTCATCAGGGTGGGTCCCTCTTCAATTTGGACAAGACAGACTTACTTTGGTGCATATGGGTCTCTCAACGATGCCACCGGGCATGTCCGCAAAGACACAAGGGAGACGGAGGGCTATCGGGTGTCTCTAAAGTAAAAGGAGGCAGTGCTCGGGGACCCTGTCTTGCTTTCAATCTTAATTAGTTCTCTTTTGTCCTTGCCCCGGCTTTCGGAGTTAGCCAGTGTTTTGCCCTTGAGCCTTGAGTCCTTGCAAAGGCAGGATGGAAGTTCAACTGGATTGAATTGGGGCATCTCTGCCCACCAGCTCCTGCTCCCAGGCCCTTGGGGGTGGATGCTTAGCCAAGACCTTGTCCAAGGGGGGCATCTTGGTCCAACTGCCTTTTGGGGGGGCCCCTGGGGATGAGAGCCTGACCACTTGTCCAGAAGTGGAAACAGAGAAGTGTGACCTTGGCCAAGTTACTTGACTTCTCTGAGCCTCGGCTTCGTCCTCCGCATTGCTTGCTCTGAAATTCAGGCGAGACGATGTATCTGGAGTATCTACAACGGAGCCTGGCGCCTAATAAGCACGAATAAATATAGGGCTCCTCTTCCTTCTTCATCTTACAATTAGTATAATTGTGACGCTCTTGGCTGGAAAAACCTGGGTTGGGATCGAGGATCAGTTTAGCTTATTTTTTTAGCTACAGTTTTCTCCTCGTGTAAAAATGGACATCGGTAAAGCTTCCTGGGGTGGCGGGGAGTTAGAAATTACACGCCGAACAAATCCTGTTGGTGCAGGGAAGGTATACACGAGGGATGCAAACGTGTCCGACTGAGACTAAACAGGAAGATGGGGTTCAGGATGACCCCCGGGGGATCTGGGACTCCGGCTGGGGCAGGTGTGGCCGGGTCGCCAGCCTGAGCCGGGCCAGAGGGCAGGCAGTGTCCTGGGAAGGAGGAGGCGGTCCCTCATCAGCCAGCCCTTCCCCCGGGGGAGCCCAGGCAGGGCTCTGCGATCAGATCTTCCAGTTGGAGAATGGTGAGGTTCTGGGCAGAAGGGAGGACCAGTGGGGGTCTGCAGGGTAGCGTGGGTGCCTCCCCAAATCCCCAGGGGTCCCAGTTCAAGAAGGTCAAGCGTGCCTGGGCTCCAGCCTGGAATTCCTACCCTGGTTTCATCGCCCACTGCCTGTTTGACTTCACACTATTTAGTCTTCCTGAACTTGGGATCCTCATCTCTTCCTGGGGAATCGCAACCATTTTTAAACATTTTTTAAATGTTTATTTATTTTTGAGAGAGAGAAAGAGACTGAGCGTGAGCAGGGGAGAGGGGCAGACACAGAATCCAAAGCGGGCTCTGGGCTCTGAGTTGTCAGCACAGAGCCGGATGCGGGGGCTCAAACCCTAGAAATGTGAGATCATGACCTGAGGCGAAGTTGGACGCTTGATGGACGGAGCCACCCAGGTGCGCCAATAGTAACCATTTTTATTTTTTTATTTTTATTATTATCATTTTAAAAAAATTTTAATGTCTTTTTTTATTATTTATTTTTGAGAGATAGAGAGACAGCGCAAGCAGGGGAGGGTCAGAGAGAGAGAGGGAGACACAGAATCTGAAGCAGGCTCCTGGCTCTGAGCTGTCAGCACAGAGCCCGATGCGGGGCTCGAACCGACAAACCGGGAGATCGTGACCTGAGCTGAAGTCAGACTCTTAACCGACTGAGCCACCCAGGCGCCCCAAGAGTAACTATTTTTAAAAGCTAAGGGCTCCTGGTTACTTACATTGTATCTTACAGTGTGTCAGTTCTCCGCACGTACTATGAACCCATTTAACCGTCCCCGCAGCCCTGCAAAGCTGATACTTTTATTATCTTCCTTTGACAAACGAAGAAACCGAGGCACAGAGCAAGACAGGCGGCACCACTGGCATATCAGCTCGGGCAGGAGGATGACAGAAGCCCAAAGCTTTGCCACTCCCTTCTTTAACACAATCGCACGCTGCTGGCGGGGATGCAAACTGGTGCAGCCGCTCTGGGAAACAGTGTGGAGGGTCCTCCAAAAATTGACACCAGATCTACCCTATGACTCAGCAATGGCCCTACTAGGACTTTATCCAAAGGATACAGGAGACCTGACTCACAGGGACACATGCACCCCAATGTGTATAGCGGCGCGTTCAAAATAGCCAAATTATGGAAAGAGCCCAAATGCCCATCGACTGACGAATGGATCAAG